>KL269094.1:0-40397 GCA_000699545.1 Podiceps cristatus | reverse complement strand
GAATTGCATAGCTTATAAGTAAAACAGGAGTGAATGTGGTGTTGTTTTTATTTTTTTTTTTTGTTAATGCATATATTTTTTTACTTGCTTTAGATTTATTTTTTTAAATCAAAGGGAAGAGGATAAAATCATCCAGTTAATTCAGCCAGATGATAACTTCAGCAGAGATATACTTAAAAGGAACACCAAGAAACCTAACCAGAAAAAAAAATTGTCTTCCTCTATATATTTGTGACTTTCCTCATTCTTTTCTTAGGCTTCCTAAGGCTAGGCTTCTGTGTTTAGTTCATTGTACTCTAAATTGTAGCCTTTCCTTATCACTCCACCCTACCCATATTAGACTTTTAACAAATAAACAGATGGCAAATAAAAAATAGATGGATAATTCCTGCCATTTCTCGTTTCTGCCTGAAGCAACACAAATTTCTCCATCCAGCACATCAGTGACCAGAGTGCCCTATAAATAAAGGACAAAGTAGTCTCTCAGTATTAGACAGTTTGCAATATTTCCACCTTCTGGTTTTGCATGCTATTCAAATCATTCCCTCAGCAACAAAATACGCAAGAAACGATTTTACGTTCAAGGCCCTGGATCATCACTAGGTACCAATCTTCTCATAAAGCAAAAGAGAAAGTCAAAAGAATATAAGGATGATCAGAAGAGAAAGAAGAGAAGTTAAAAAGGCAAAAGGCAGAACACAAGTCCCTTCTAGTGTCCAATCATGTCAGTAGGTGGTATGAGAGGACACAAGGAGAGTCCTATATGAATTAATATTGTGTGGCCAAGAGAGCAAAAGAGACAAAATTTCTGCCCCGCTGTGTCCCAAAGTTCACATTTCGCCTTGGCCCTGTGGTTGGTGATCTCAGGGATGCTGCAGTGACCCTAGGCATGTGCCAGGATGTGGAGAAACAAGGCTGGCTTCAAAGTTGGCCATGTTTCCCAGCAGGCTGCTTGGCCACTGTTAAGATGTCCAGGAGGAACAGGAGCCACAAATTCATACTCCATCCCTTCCTCCTGGGCTGTGGTGAGCCCCTTCATCTGACTTCAGATGCTTGACCAACACTACAACATCCTCTGCAGGAAGCAACGTTCCCATTAAGGGGTGGAAGTTGTGGCCAGATGGCTAGGCCTGCTCTACAACCTAGGTCTTCATACGGTTGAACTCTTCTTTCTACCAGGTTACACTCAACCTCCACATCACTTTATATTTTCCTAGTAAAACTAAAGAGCTGTAAATTGTGCTTTCAAAAAATTTTCAATAGCCTTTTAAAAAAAAATCATAAAGCCATTAAGGAGATGTAACATACTGAAGCAATTTACAAAAATTATACAAATAAGTCCAAGAAATCTTTGTGTCAGTCAAACATAGGCAGCGCATATATTTCCATGAAAATACTAACCTAATTCAACCTGAAAAGTAAATGGTTGCAATATTCTTACTTTGTGTTTTAAATACTTTATGCAATCAGAAATCAACCTTGTTGATTGATTTAGCTAACTGATTACATATAAAATATAGTTTAAAAATTCCTTCTAACTCTACAATTTCAGTCACTCCTGATTCAAACAGCTGCCTGAGTTATTTTTCCTTCAAGAAAAAGCCTCACATTTTCTCCTGCTACATAAAGTGATAATTTAGTCATATCATTTTTGAAAAAAAAACCAAAAAACCAACCAAAACCCCCCAAACTGCCTACAGCTCCCAAAACGTTTCTTTATTTTAAGCTGAAAATTAAGCAATACACATTCATATTTTGGACTCTTGTTACTCTACTTGCCAAACATTTATTTACTAATTGGAGTAATACAATAATATAAGTATATATTTTTCTCCATTCTAAACTACGTTCAAAAGTAAATTAAAATATAAAAATTCTGAACTGAAAAATTAGCATTGGCTGGAAGGATGTGGGTTTTTTTTACATGCATGTGCAATAACTACCCAAGCTGATTAATGACTTTACTAAGTCAATCAGCTGCTTGAAGTGCTGGTGAATGCAGAGCTGGATTCGACTTAGTCGTATGTGCATAATACCCCGAAGCTGAGGACAGAGTAGTGCCCAGTGAAAGCCTACAGCAATTTACTCCAGCAACTCCAGCTCCATGAATCCACCAGCCATTCCTAGCAGAGCCGAGGAAGTGCACAAGATGAGGACCAAGGCCACAGAAATTATAAGTTGTCTCACCTTATTGCAAAGAAGTAAAAAAAAAAACAACAAACCAGCAATCATATGATGGGACAAAATCAGAAGGTACAAAGCAAAAGATGAGATACTGCAGACAGAAACATCATGACTATGAAGAAATCTCTCTGTAGGGTACGTTAGTACTTAAATAAGAGCAAACTGGTTCTCCAGCAATGCAAATATGAAAACTTACCACCTGAGAATCCAGGGAAGGTAGAGATTTGTCATGCTTTTTTCAGAGTTCAACCTCCACCAACTTCAATTCCTGCAAATATACTGGAACATGTCCTGAAAGAAGTGAATGATAAAGACTTAGAAGATGTCAAAGAAGGAAGTAGGAGCTAACATGGATTTGTCAGAATATGTCACGCTGATCTAATTTCTTTCTATGACATTGTAATGGGCTCCATGGATGAGAGAGAGGTAAGAACATCTTATATTTTGACCCAGCCTTTTATGATACTTGTGTAAGTAAAATGAAGGAATATGGTCTAGAGGAAGCTACTGCATGACAAGTGAAAAAATGGTGGCAAAACATACATGGTTTACTAGAGGTAAAATGTGGGAAAAAAAAAAAAAAATCCAGTGAGATTTTGTCTGGTGACAGCTCCTAGAAATGGCCCATTTCAAGTTCCAGAATGTCAGGCCAGGTCTCCCATACGACAGATTATATACTGTTTAGTGTATATTGTGATTTCCACACCTATGACACTACTCTGACATAATGACTGCTCAGTAATATGTTACTAGATTCTTGTTGGATGTAGCTAAGAAAAAATAGATGACAAAGATACAGCCAGAAGAGATTATATCTAAAATTGGCTGGTGGATTGTCTCCTGGGGAAAGTATGGTTCCTTCTGCCCTGAATTACGAATGCTTTAAGGATAAAGTGGGCACGCTTCACAAAGTGGCAATGTGTCTTTTTCTGTATTTCCAAATTTCATGGCAATAGGAGAGGATGGAGTCGTGTATGGTGACACTTCTCTTTGTAACGCTTCAGCAAACCCAGAGCACTCTGGCAGTTAGTTAAGGTGCTTCTCCAGACCGGCGTTCCTGCGCCTTTGGAGACACTTCCCCACCAAAAGCAAGGCAAACATCCGATTATTCTCGAGAAGATCCGTCTGCCCGCCTATTCCGGATCCTGGTGATAAAATATGGTAAAGGTGATTGATTCCAGCTTTCACCAGAAAGGAAATTAGCTGCAAATACTGGCCAAAGGAGCAGCTTTCGCTTAATTTCTGGAAGCCAAATCCTTCAAGGTACTGTGTCTTGCAGCTGGAAATGCTGAACTATTTGTCTCATTTTATCAGCCTCACCGAGGTGTGAAAGGAAACAACAGTGAATTATGACTATAAAGTCAGGTCCTTACAAATGATGGAAAGTAAATAATACAATTTTACAGTCTGCAATATCAACACACCAAATATTCCTGAGAAATGTGTCTGAATAAAGTAGGAACTAACCAAAACACATCCTACTTCCAAAATCAGAAAAATAAATAAATAGGAAGGAATAAAGGGTTAATTTCTCTCCTGAATGTTTCTTTACAAATTTTACTGGGTTTTTTTATGGCATTTACATACCATGAGAAAATGAAAATACCAGAATACTTTCTTTGTTTTACTTGTGTTGCATATGCTTACCTTTCTGATCCGTTACTAGATCTGCTTAAAAAAAAAAAAAAAAAAAAAAAAAAGGAAAAAAGTATTTTTGGAAGAGTACATAATTGTTTTGGTTTTGCAGAGTTGAGGTAGAACAATTCTTTCAATTTGACACATTCCTAGCAGCATATTCAATCCACATTTTTAGGAAAGCCATTGTAATAGTTAGTATATTTATGGAATTGGTTTTTGAATAATTGAAAATGTTAGTAATCATTTCAGTAGCATTCTAAGTAAAAGTGGGCATTCAAATCAAGCAAAAAAAGAGTAAAAAGATGATAATTTTCTATTTAAATTACAAAAGGTATCACTTTTATTCTCTTTATTACAGCAGCACTTTCAAATCACTGCAGAGTATGAAACCCACTTGTATTAGGATTTATACAAGCATACACTGAAACATAACATGATGCCATATGAATTTAAAGGATTTTTATGAAAAACATCATCAGTATTTATTCCCTCTTATCCTCAGCTGAAAGGTGTTTTTTTTTCTACCAGATAATGCTGTGTCTAATAAAAGCTAAAAATGTACACAATGGCAGTTCTTTAGGGCCACCTGCACATGTGTTCACGGAAAGTTCTTAATGTAAAACCTGACAGCAAATTTCAGGAGTTTTAAATTGCTTTATTTCTTTTATCTCAATAGCAAGGGATTACTTTCATTTATAACAGGACTCGGAAAATATTAACTACTGCCATCAAATGGTCCTGTGATCCCTGTGCTCTTCATTTATAAGGAACTGCTTTGGTTTGTTTCTAAGGACACATACAATTTGCTTCGTTGGGCAGTCATTGGAACAACTTTATTAACTTCCTAATTATGCCTATTTTTGAAAGTAAATGTTATATTTAAAACCAATTAAAAGAAAGCAAAAAATCCACCATTTTTGCAGATTAGTTTTAATTCTGGGGGTTTTTTGCTACAGCGTTTTGGTGGCTGCACATAAAGTCTTGAAAGACCTTCAAGATCTGCAGTAGCTCATCATCCACCAAAACACAGGAGAAAATGATGTGCCCAGGAGTTCATGAGCTGCCAGGACAGAAAAACTGATGAGGCATCCAAACTAAGTCTCATTTTCTGCAGGTGACATACATACACTAGATGAAAAAAAGGAGAGTATTTCACTGGCCTGATAGGAAAGGTGCCACAATGAGCCAAGCTCAGAGCAATTGGGAAGATGGTGCAGCAGTAGGAGCCTTTTGGCAACTGCTCACAGCTTCTCCTTGTTGACAAGTCCACCCGCAATAATGGCAATACTGTGACTGTGTTTAACCTCGTTCACGCTCCCATGGGCTTGGCAGTGATGTATCTGCATGAGCCTCTGCTTCTGTTACTGATTTGTTTCCTCCACTGATGTTATAAGGGCCCTGGGAAGAACAGGTGGCCAAGAAGGCCAGCGGAATCCTGCTTTTTATCAGAGAGTGGCCAGCAGGAGCAGGGAAGGGATTGTCCCCTTGTACTCGGCACTGGTGGGGCCGCATCTCGAGTGCTGGGTTCACTTTTGGGCCCCTCACTCCAAGAAGGACATTGAGGTGCTGGAGCGTGTCCAGAGCCGGGCAGGGAGCTGGGGCAGGGCTGGAGCACAAGTGCTGGGAGAGCGGCTGAGGGAGCTGGGGGGGTTCAGCCTGGAGAGAAGGGGCTGAGGGGAGACCTTCTCGCTCGCTGCAGCTGCCTAAAGGGAGGTTGCAGTGAGGTGGGTGATGGTCTCTTCTCCCAAGTAGCTAGTAACAAGATGAGACGAAACAGCCTGAAGTTACAACAGGTGAGATTTAGATTGGATATTAGGAAATATTTATTTACTGAAAGAGTGGTCAAGCACTGGAACCAGCTGCCCAGGGAAGTAGTATAGTCACCATCCCTGGAGATATTCAAAAAACATGTAGACACAGCACTTCAGGGCATGGTTTAGTAGGCATGGGTTGACGGTTGGACTAGATGATCTTAGAGGTATTTTCCAACCTTAATTATTCTACGATCTGATGTTTCTCACATGGCTTAAACCTCCAGTGAGCAAGAAAACCTCCAGGGCAAAAACCAGGAGGGGCTGGTAGCCACTGTGCTGCTGGAAAGCTATGACCTGCTTGCCATCAGTGAAACTTGGTGGGATGAATCCCATGACTGGAGTGTGGCTATCTATGGCTACAGACTGTTCAGAAGGGACAGGTGAGGAAGGAGGGGTGGAGGCATTGCCCTCTATGTCAAGGAAGGGATAGAGTGTGAGGAGCTCACTCTGAAGAAGTTGAAAGCTTATGGGTAAGAATCAGAGACTGAAGCAACAAATAGAACCTTGTGGTTGGTGTCTACTACGGGCTCCCCAACCGAGGGAAGCCTACTGATGAAGCCTTCTTGCTCCAGCTGCAGGAGGCATCGCGTTCGCAGGCTCTCATCCTGCTGGGGGACTTCAACCACCCCGACATCTGCTGTGATGCTACTTGCATGCTGTAGGCAATCCAGGAGACTCCTGGAATGCACGGCAGACAGCTTCTTGAGCCAGGTGATAGACAGCCCTACCCGAGGGGATGCTATACTGGACCTGATGGTCACCAACGCATGCGAGCTAATTGGTAACATCAAGATTGGAGGTAGCCTGGGCTACAGTGATCACGTGCTGGTGGAGTTCAGCACCATGAGGGAGATGAGACCGGCAAAGAGTAAGGTCAGGACCTTGAATTTTAGGAAGGAAACTTCCAGCTCTTCAAGGAGTTAGTCAACAGGACACGCTGGGAAACTTCCCTCAGGCACAAGGGAGCAGACAGATCTGGCAGATCTTTAAGGATGCTTTCCATAGAGGATGGGAGCTCTTGGTCCCCAGAAGTAGGAAATTGGGGAAAAAAAAGGCAAGAGACTGTTATGGCTGAGTTTAGAGCTTCTGGTCAAAGTAAAGGGCAAGAGGGAAATGCACAGGATGGTTGTCCTGGGAGGAGCGTAGAGAGGCTGCGTAGTTGTGCAGGGATGGAGTCAGGAAGGCCAAGGCACAGCTGGCCTTGACAAGGAAGCCAAGAGTAATAAAAAGGGCTTCTTCAGGTACATAAACTAGAAAAGGCAGGACAAAGAAAGTGTACCCCCCCTTATAGGCAGGACTGGCAACCTGGTAACAATGGATGTGGAGAAAGCTGAGGTACTCATGGACTTTTTTGCCTCAGTCTTCACTGGTGACCTCTCTTCCCACACCTCTCGAGTGGACGAACTGCACGACGGGGTCTGGGGGAGCAAAGTGCCTTCCACTGTAACAGAAGATCAGGTTCGTGACCACCTGAGGAACCTGAACATATACAAGTCCATAGGACCTGACGAGAGGGAATTGGCTGATGTAGTTGCCAAGCCACTCTCCGCGATATTTGAAAATTCATGGCAGTCGGGTGAAGTCCCTGGGGACTGGAAAAAAGGAAATGTTGCCCCCATTTTTGAAAAGGGTAAGAAGGAGAACCCTGGCAACTACTGACCTGTCAGCCTCAGCTCTGTGCCTGGGAAGGTCGTGGAGCAGATCCCCCTAGAAGCCTGCTCAGGCCATGGAGGATGGAGATGTGACTGGAGACAGCCAGCACGGCTTCACCGAGGGCGAGTCCTGCCTGACCAGCCCAGTGGCCTTCTCTGATGAAGCAACTAAATCAACGGACAAGGGAATAGCTACCGATGTCATCTATCTGGACTTCTGTAAGGCCTTCAACACAGTTCTCCACAACATCCTTCTCTCTGAATGGGAGAGAGACGGATTTGATGGGTGGACTGTTCGGTGGGTGAGGAATTTTAATGCAAAGCCCTAGGTAGATCATTTTTTCCATGAAATTGCCTAGTCAATTCTTAAACCCTTGTCAATTTTTATCACCACGGTGTCCTGAGACTGAGTTGTGCGAAAGCTGCACGCTGTGTAAGGAAATACTGCTTTTTCTTTGTCCTGAACAGAGCAACTGCTGGCTTCACGCTGCTATGGATTTCATGGCAAGATTGGGCCAGGCTGGTAGAAACCCAGCATATGAAATTGAAGAACCACTCTGTAACCTGCATTTCTGGTGCAGCATCACCCCGGGAGATGCTTTGCCACCGACTCTGTCCTTCCAGCCCACGAGCTGCCTGTGTCGCCTTCATATTTCCCCTAAAATGCAGATTTGCCCTTAACCTTTTGACAGGCGACTAACTAGTGTTTACCTGCTTTATCTCCAACACTCATCTTGGTCTACTAACAAGACAATATTTGCAGCTTTTCATGTCGGTATTGGTTTTGTTGGTTGTTACCCTGGGGCGCAGGGAAGTGACTGAGTCCACGAGACCTCCAGCTTCCCCAACAGCCTCGGCACAATGAAAACACTTGCTTTAAACAAATCAAATCCAGCACCCCGCTGCAATCACACAAGAGCACACAGGGTTCATCTGTTCTCATCGTTGTGTTCGTGACACACAGGTAGGACTCCTCTATTTTCTTTCAATCCCATAGAAATTGAATACAAAACAAAACACAGGCTCTCCACTGTGCATAGTATTCTGTTATAAATCACATGGGGAAAAAAAAAAACCAAAACCTTCCCCTCCAGCTATGCCAGCTTTAAGGATGTCTAGAATAGTGAGAATGATTTTTAACACTTATTTCTCATTTTGCATCAGCTAGCAACACTGTGTACCCAGCGCGAGAGGTGCGTGCAGCAGCCCGAGCATCTGCCATGGGAGCTGAGCTTGACCCTGCCAAAGGTGGCTGGAGGCTTTTTCCTTACTTCTGGGCATTAAGTGTTTTTCCAGTTCATATTAAACTTCTGTATTTAAAGGAAGAGAAATATATTCAAGAGGAAAAAAAATAATAGCTTGAAATGTATTGCAAACAGCAATGAAAAAAATACTTCCACAAAAAGGAGATTGTGTGGGTTTGTAAGTGTGTGCTTGTTTAGATCAATGCAAATGGTTCATTTACTGCCAAATAAAACAAAACCTTCAATTTTGATACTTTTGAACAATTTAAATACCTGTTTCTTTTTTAATGCAGTTCATAGAATCATAGACTCATAGAAAGGTCTGGGTTGGAAGGGACCCCAAGGATCACAGAGTTCCAACCCCCCTGCCACAGGCAGGGACACCCAGCCTGGACCTACACGAGGTTGCCCAGGGCCCCGTCCAACCTGGCCTTGAACACCTCCAGGCATGGGGCATCCACCCCCTCTCTGGGCAGCCTGTTCCAGCCCCTCACCACTCTCTCTGTAAAAAACTTCCCCCTAATACCTAATTTAAACCTTCCCTCCTTCAGCTTCAATCCATTCCCCCTTGTCCTTTTTGTCCAGTTGTGGGTTATTGGTCAAAAGCAGTTGTTTCCCATTGCCTTTTTCAGTTTCAGGAATTTGGAATTTTCTCATCAAAAATACCTAGTTAAAAAAAAATAATGAATCTGCTGCAGTCTCAGTGGGCATTAACAGGACTCAGTATCTCCAGGTCACACTGATTGCTTCCCAGGCCTGTAACATTTATTTTCTAAACCTGAAATAATAAAGCTTTAACCAAAATTCCTTCCATTTCTTTTATTAGGAAACTGGGAAGGAGTCTTCAGTGTGGATGTGAGGAGAGGTTCCTTCATAAAGATGGATTACAAGAACTAAGACTGAGAGTTTCTGAGCTATTTTATATTCTTTTACTTACAGTGGAAAGAATAAACTTTGCTTCGTAACTTAAATGAATATTTAAAAATTTTTATTTGAAGCTTGTAGAAATGAGGTTCTTAATTGTTCTCCAAATTCAGTTTTAAATGATTCTGTTTTTAAAACAATTATGAAATCTAAAATTAAAATGGTTTTCGTTGGAATAGCCAGGAGCTCTCCTTTGCAATGTTGATATAAAAAGCCAAGGAATTAGCATGAAAAATATAAAGCCAGGGTTTTAGAATGTTAAAGGTTTTACATTTTTTTCACTAATAAAATATAGAAGGGTAATGTCACAATTGTAAAAAAGAGAGTTTCCCAAGGACTTCAATGGAAAATGAAATCAGAGTTTACCATCATTCTATAGGAACATATGTTGTGCTTCATTTATATTTCACACTTCCCTGTTTGAAGCACATTTTCCAAGGGATGCAGCAGATAAGCAACACTATACTGGCCAACAGCAGAATAAATGCTATACCGTATAGATACCTAAAAGTAATATCTTGGTAGGATTATTTCATTTTTTTTCAAGATAAGTGGAATTGAATCAAAAGTAATAAAATAGCTATTCAGATGGTTGGAAGAGTATTCCTACAAAGTACTTTCTAAACAGCACAAGAGAAAACCCAGTAACAGCAGAAATCACATCAGCAGCTGAGAAATAGCAGGAGAGGAGGAAGAACTGATTTTTTTTTTGGTAGTGAATGAGAGGTAGAGGATGAGAATGTCAGTTTTAAAAAACCTGGGGCAGAAGAGCGTAACCAGGAGAGCTGCATGGTTATGTTGTAACAGGGGAAGTATGGAAGCCTTATCCCTATAACAAGTATGTGACCAGCAGAATTATTTTCCAATTTTCACCCAAAATAATATAATTCTGCCTGCCTTTGCCTATATCATTCTGCGTATCTTCTAAAGTGATCATAATCATTGTGGAAAGCTCATTGTGTTTCAGAGAATGGAAAAGCAAAGAAACCAGAAACAGAGTAGAAGGTCTCGGTCATCACCAATCAGGCACCCGTTGGATGTACGACATGTTGTCATACTTTCCTAATGTATTTATCGGCAAAGTATTTATTGCCCATTGAAAAAGATCCTTTGCCCTTGGTTGCCTAACACTGTGGGTAAGAGCACAGCTATACGATCTGTTAGTGAGAACTATAGAAATTTCCATATTGAATAAGCAGGTCACACAAATTCAGATGGACTCCGCGCTGCTGAGAAGACAGTCTTGTCCTTGTGCCTTCCTCGGTTATGTACGCACTTGCTAGGTCATACGTATTTTTGTGTAGGATGTCTCTACATAAATTTCGACCCTGTAAATCATCGTCCCCGTATCAGGGGTAATTATTCAAAAGGCACGTAGCTCTGGGGCATGCAGGTATGCTTTGTGCTGCATTTTCTCAGCACATAAAAGACTCTCTTGTTGCTCGGTCTGGTGGCAGCGTATAAATCACCGACAGACTAATGATATGTGCCAGAGAGGAGGGCAATACATTATCAGAAGGTTTCAGGTGTCTGTGTTTCTGTCCCTGAGAGCTAGCTCTAGTTAACAATCCACCCAGTCCAGCCTTTGGTCCCAAACTGGGCAGTCTTTGCCCCTTCACACCCCACTGGTGCTTCGACACTCGGTCAGCTCCTTGTCTGGCCTCCACCAGACTGACCAGCGTTTCCAGGGCTCTTCTGAAGTATTCAAGTTGATCCCCCATCCAGATGCAACCATGCATCTGCTTGCTTGCTTCAGCCAGTGGTAGTTAATTAATCATTGGAATGATTTAGCAAAGTCACCAGTGAATTCTCCATTCTGTTACTTTGGTTTTCCAGCCCTGTTTTGCTCTATCCTGTGTTCATTTAAGCTCCCAAAATCTGTGCTATGTGGAAGGACAAATTGTAAGACTTCAGTGGTCACCTCACATTTTGTAACCTGTGCATCTAAACCAGTTCCAGGAGCTTTTGAAACTCTTCTGATATAGCCCAGGAGTCAGTTACAGCTTCTTTTCTGCTTATTCATGTTGGTCCCTTGCTCTCTAGTGTTTGTCAACAAGATCCCAATCTATAATTCAATTTAACCACTTTGATTTTCTCTCTTAATGGACAGGCTGGTGAGAGATTGAGACTGGACTAAAATGTAAATTAGCTTCACCACATCTTTCCTTTTAATTAGAATAATTGTTTGCTGCATTTCTTACATTCATGAAGATATTCAGCCTATGGGCGATTAAATTAAATTTAAGGGTATGTAATTCACATTGTACTTTTATTGGACTCTAAGTCATAACTTGTTTTTAATCTTAATTAGAACTGCAGTTCCTCTAAACAGGCAAAATGTGTCATAACAATTTAACACATTATGAGGCTGGCCGATAAATCTGGTGCCCAGAAAACAGTGCCATGATTCAGCTCTGTACAGCCTGGGTGAGAAGCTCTCACCCTCTTTTAATCAGCAATGAATCTGTGGATCTTGATGTGCCAGGAAAAATAAAGCTGCTGTCCCTGGGCTGTGGCAGGAGCTCAGCTGCTGAGTGTTGGGTAGCAATCGTGAAGGGTCAACGACTAGAACTGGCTCAACAGCAAGCCAAGGTAGAGCTACGTTACCTGGAGATACCTTGTCACATCAAGCCAGTTAATAAGCTCAAATAAACCAAAATTAACTCTCTTGGCTGCTGCCAAAAGGCAGGATGGCCAACATCCAGGCTGCTCTGAGGGTCGGATCAATGCTGCCCCTATTCAAGCAGAAGCTAAAGGCTGAGCTGGAACCTGGGTGCTCAGTGAGACATCACCGTTTGAAAAATATATGTTCCTTTAGAAGCTGCTGGGTGTCCGCACTAGGGTTTAACTGGAGAAATGACAGAACAGTGAAGGTCACCATACCTAAAAGATAGCAGTGAGGTTTCTGATTTCTGGGGGGCTTTTTGGTCAGTGGGAATATACAGCACCAGAATATTGCATAAGCGACTGGGTGCCCCCTCCACCCTCATCACGAGTAGACTCTGATCAAGGGCAAACTAGCTCTCATTATACTGAGTAATCCTTGTGTTGTTATCCTAATGCTGGACCGTCCACTTCAGCATCATTAAGGAGCTCATAAAGTCGTGACAAAGCACAGTACCAGGTGACAGTGGGGCTGAAACACCAATATTCTTTGGTCCTAATGACATACTTTCGTCCTACGTAGGAAGTATTTACCCTGCTGTTAATAAAGATATTTTCACATTTTATTTTGCGGACTGGAGGTATTTGCAGCTCTATGTGGACTTGATTAAATTTATGTCAGAGTCGGTGAAGCAAGACTTGAGGGAATCTCTATAAGAGCAAGCTGGAGAAAGGAAGATGGGGTGGAACCAAAGGAGCAGGCGTTGGATGGACATGTTGAGACCTCTCTGACAGTGTGAGCCCTAAAAGTGGCAAAGAAGAGAAGGTAAAAGGGTGGAATCAGAGCCTTAAATGCCAGGTCTTCCAGGAGAGGAATGTTTTAAATTTATTAAGTATTTTAGAAAAAATAAAATTTTAAAAAAGTTTAGTTTGCTTTTTTTTTTTGTTGTTTTGATTTCCCATTCTTGTTGTGTCATTGGAATAAAGAAGTAAAAGGGACAAAAGAGAAAAAAAAAAAACAAACAAGGAAAAATGTCAAATAATAAAAATAATGTTAATAAACTATTAAATGCTTTAAATGAATATAAGAATGCAATTTCAATTTTCTTTTTTAAGACAATAAAGAAAACTCATTTGGAAAATTGTAATTTTCTATGGTGATTCATTACGGGTGGTTTGGTTTTTCCCCAGCTCTTATCATACCCTAGAGGACATAATGCTGTTCCAGTTAGTAAGAAGATTCAAGAATATTGAATTTCCCACCTGTTGGTACAGAGATGCAATGCAGCTTTTGGACAATTAGAAAAATAATCCATCTGTATCACTTTCTAAGCAATTGTTTTCTTTGATAAAAAAATATAATTTTCATGTAGGATGCAGTTCTTTTCTCAAACCACCTCAGAATAAATATTTTGCAAGAGAACAGGTGGTTCCAGAAAACAAGGTAAGTGCAGTAAAGAATGGCAGACATTACACTGAATAAACTCAGAATGGTGTAAAAAAAAAAAAAAAAAAGCAGCATTGTTTGAATTTGGTAACGAAATTTTGGATCTCAATTCCGCCAAAGCCTTTCTGCAGTCTTAGAGCTTAAATTCAGAATATTCACATACACAACAACCACCCCCTTGTGAAGTGCCTGCTGCGAAACATAAATTCAAAGGATAGAAACAGCGCAGATCAGATGTGGTGACTTTTAGATGGTGCACAACGGAAAAATGGAGCGTTGCCAGCCCTGTTATTTGAGCAGTGTGCTGTGGGTACCTGTGGGGAGCATCTTCTGGCTAAGGTGAGAGATGAAGGAGCTGAGTCCGGGTCAACAACACCATTGTTTGTGCGAGTGGCACTGCCGGATGCTGCCAACATGCAATCGCTTATTGCTCATGATCTTGCTGCGATGGGAAAGAAAAAAAAAAAAAAAAGAAAAAAAAAAAAAGAATTTATTGCTGTCTTTCAAGTTGAACACACAGCAGAGCAGAGAAATCTATTTTAGGAATAATAAAAAGAAACTTCAACATTTTAGGAAGAGGATCAGAAGAAGGAAATAACTGTAAAAATAACACGTGTTAGGTTTCCATGTTACAGCAGTACAATTGTTGAAGATCACAGTGAATATATCCACGAAGGACCGTAGCTGAAATGTTGCTAAGCAGCATCACAGTCTTAATCCCTGAAGTGGCATTTGAAACCAGGATCACCTCTACAAATTGCAAGAGAGCTTCTTCCCTTCCCACCTTCCCAGCTCTTTTTCATTCAAGGTGGTGGAGGCTGAAAACTTTACGACTTGCTCCTAAACTGAGCTTTTGAGCAGCGTTCCCCAGACTATCGCCAATGTGCTAAAGCATCAGCAGAGGTGAGCTGTCGTGCTGGATGATGAGTAACGACTGACTTGTGACCTATTGACAGCCGGAGCACCCGCCGGTTGGTTTATCCCAGCAGGTACTCATGAAAGAGGGAACTCAGGCAACAGCAAGTCAAAAGAAGACAGATACATTACAAGATTTCGCTCAAGTTATTTTAATTTGGAACTGAATTTGAATGAGAAGGGTATGAATATCTGAGCAATTTTAATGTGCATATCCTTCTGGGAGTTTAGCAGAAGAGCTTTCAGGCAGAGCTGGAAATTAATGTTTTAATACACTTAGAAGCTAATGCAAAAAATACACACTAGACACATTCCACTGGTGGCTCTCAAGCACCTTCACTCATGGTCCCAAGTCTGGCAGAATTCCCCTCCTGTTACTGTCTCCAGGCTCACGACACTGAGCCCCTGCAATAATACGGGAAACCCCTGCAATAATAGTTTTTGGTTTTCTTTGGCTCCTTTGTTTTTCCTTTTCTGCATGTTCCTTGCAAAACTTATCTTGGGAAGTGAGTAACCCTGCGAAGGCTACGTCCTTCTGCCAGTAGCTCCAGCAAGCACCACGGGTCAAGGGTGTCCAGGCGATAGCCACTATGGCATCATGGACCTGTTGCCACACGCTTTCTCCCCAGGTAGGTCTGCACGTGTTCAGCTACTTCAACCTCGTTGCTAAGTCCTCTAACGCAGCAGCCTATACGCCATAACCGCCCGTGCGGGAGGGATGCTCCTCGATGCTCCTCTGCCCTGGAGCCCTGTGCGATGTGTGTCCCCACGCTGTGCCAGCTGTGTCCCTTCTGCAGGAGGGGACAGACCAGAGCAAGGGCTATTCTGTACGTGGCCTCATATTCTCATCTGGTTGTATAGGAGACAAAATCAGGGCTGGATGGTTATTTGATCTGACAGATTATTTTTTTTTTTAATGAATGGATCAAGTGGTCTCACTAATTTGTAACACATCATTAAGCACCTAAAATGTCTGGGACAAAGGGTATCTGAAAGTATCTAACAGAGACCATAAATAAACTAGTGAATACTTCCCAGTGATCCCAAGCCTGGTGCAACTGGTGTTTGAGAGAGGATCTAACCTGGGAAGTGTTCAGTACTCTGCTGATGCTTGGTAGGTCTCTGGTCCTGACTGGGTGATATAACTCCCCCAAAACTTAATCTAAGATTCCTCTGAGCTCCATCTTTCCCATCTGAGTTGACTTGTATGCTGTCCTTCATCGCATCGCACTGCATAAAACATTAATCTACTGAGGGGAAAAAGAGATGCAGCAGCTCCAGCGGATAAGTACGTTATTCAGGGCATGGATTTTGCTGAGCTTCAGGTTCCTATAGGGAAATGAAACACCTTACAAGGAGCATCTTATGAAAGACATTGGCAAACTGGCTAAAATGGCCAGTTACCTGAGGGATTTGTGCAAGGGCAACTGGGAGACAGCGCAGTATTTTTTCATCTGGCAACGAGAACCTTGAATGTTCCTGTTGAATATTGTGCTGCAGTGAAAGAGGTGAAGAAGGAAGGGAATTACAGCATTTCAAACCATAAGAAAAGCAGACTGAAAAGATTAACGAGGCGTCTATAATCAACCCTACTGATAGAGCTGGCAGTTAGCGCAGCTGTATTTACTTTATAGATCTCAAGCAAGGCCATGGAAGAGCACTCCCAGGAGCTCTGATGGGTGCTTTTGGCCCATGCAGAGCTGTCTCAATGTCAGATCATACTGAAATCATAATAACTGGGATTCTTCAGCCTTCGTAGAATTGCATAGAAACAGCCTGTCAGAATATAATTCATTGAATATCACAGCCTTACTATTGCAGTTTAACTCCTGCACTGGCACATCATCAAGCTTTTCTAGGCAAAGCACAGTGAAAAAGAATAATATTTCATGTGCTTGTTTTATTTCTGTATGGACATACTGTCCATATGCTCTAGGTGTTGTGAGGATAACAGAGACAAGAAAATTCATGTTCGAACATATCCAATATGCAGCAGTGAAACTCAGGCTAATCCACTACCAGCACACCAGAAAAGAGAATAATTCAATTTCCCTTTCCTTTCTAACTGTTATACCCCATATTCATATATATGGGACCACAGAAGATTTCAAGATGAGCACAGACAGCGCAAGAAAATCATTCAGATACTGATTTTTTTTTTTTTTCTTTTTCCAGAGAAATGCATCCCGACAGATATGAGGGGATGAGCAAAACCTACCAATACTCAGGAGGCTGAATGAATGCTGCTGAGACCCAAGCTCCCAGCCTCCGAAGGGACCGCAGGTCCTGGGGACATGCAGCCAACAGCCAGCCCACCGCTGCTCCGGGCACCACTGAGCAGGCAGTGACAGCAATCATCGAGGCCATCGCACAAATAAGGTTGTTCCACTGTACTTCGTGACCTTGAAGAAAGTTAAGCTCCAGCTCTGGAGAGTGCATAATTGAAGAGGTGTGGGACAGGTACAGCTTTAGCTTTAATGCAGTCGCCCATCACGTCCCCCGTGGAAGCCTCCCCGTACCACGCCGGTGACCTGAGCAGATGTGGCAGGATGCGGCAGGAATGGGTAAAATCTGCTCCTCACCTGCACGGGGAAACAGATGAACGCCTATCAGTGGGTGTCAACTGCTTTCTACATAAAAACAAACAAACAAACAAACAAACAAAACCAACAACCAAACAAAAAAAAAAAAAACAACCAACCAACCAACCAAAAAAAACCCAAAACAACAACAAAAACCCCCTAAAGGACCTCCATCCTGGTGTCCTGTCTGCAGGCGAGCGCCAGCAGATGCTGGGGAAGACTGCGTATGAGGGATCACCTCCGCCCCAAGATATCCTCCCCGCTTCCAGCAATAAGCAGTTTAAGCTGTTTCCAAATCAGCATTTTTAATACGCACTGAAGGACCTACCTCCTGTGAATATGGCTAATCCTTTCTGAAAACATTTCTATTTTGAGAAACTCACTTTGACAATAAAGTTGCAATTTAATTATTTACTGCACATTTCCCTGCTTTCAGGAGTCTGAGTTTAGCTGAACGCAGCATTTCGAAGGAGAGTCACCAGACGACTTCAGCTTGGCACCAAGACTGCTTTTCTTTGTATTTGGGGCTTTTTGCTCTGTTTGCCATTTCCCATGTCAGAGCTGTGGTGGTTTTCTGTGCTCATCTGTGAGAGCCTGGGCTTGGGACAAGATTTACCTGGTAAAAAGAAAAAGCTTTTTTGCTCCTAAGTGTTCTTTCCTCATTCTTTGACATGTTGCTGTAAGGAAAAGTATAATGAGGGTGCAGAAGAATATTTATTTGAGGTACGTAATTTGTGCAGCATACAGATCCTTCTGGGCAGACAGGAAAGGGGCTTAGGCAATCGCTAATATTTTGGCATAAGGCACCAAACTGCACTTGCTCAGTCCCTGGGGTGACAAAATGAGGTAGCTTACTGCTGATCCCCAGCCCAAAGGTCCTCCTGGCCAGCGAACTGGAAGAAAGAGATTATCCTTTTCCGCTGCTGAGGCTCTGGGATCAGCTTTCGAGGGAGCGAGCCGGGCACGGGGCACTGCCCTGGCCTCCTGAATGGTGGCCGAGCCACCGAAAGGCCTCTCCGCATCGCTACTGCCTCCGTCGAGACTCCAAAACCAAGCAAAGATGCCACCAGAAATAACCCCTGCAAAAGCAGAGCCCTCTCTTCCATCAGCAGAAACATGTTTCAGCGGAGCACTCAGCCTGAAATCCACACAAGCCTGAAATCTAAGTGCTTGTCCATCAGTCTTCTGCCGTGGGTTAAATTCATATCTTTTAAATAAACTGTGTTTAAGGAACAGAGATGAAATGGCACTACCAGCACAACATTTTTCTGGCACTGTCTGCTGCTTTTCATTACAAAAATCTAGGTCAAGATTATTTTAAAAGTAGCTTTCCAAGTGAGAAGTATCAGTCAGACATAGAACATTTGCCTGAAAATAGCTAATATAAAATAGGTACAAAACTGCCAGATAAGCACAGGGTGCAAAAACATTGTTCCTGCTCTCAGTAATGTCTCAGCAGCTTCCTAGCACATAAAAACTAGCTGTAATCACACATTTTACTTTACTTCTCTCTATCACACTGATGGCCAATTTATCCACAGCAGCATATTTACAGGCCTGTTTACGGAATTGAAATTCTTCTCCAGAGCGGATGCTACATTGCCTCGGAGCGTGATAGGATTTAATTGAAGCAGCGTGAGAGAGCTGATGAATGGGATGCTTGCAACGAGGGGACTGGAGCTGGGGCAGAATTTCAATGGAGGAATTAAAAAAAATGACGTTAGCCATTCTTAGCAGGTAGCAGAGATGATTCCAGATCATCTTCCAAGTATGTAGAGCCAAAGCTATTTACTTCAAACTATTGACACAGTATTTCCAATCCTGTACCAAAGTTCTCAAAGTTCAGTTTGGTGTTGGATGGCGTTACACATGCACATGTGATGCAGATGATGTATAAGACACACTCAAGATACAGAGAGAGAATACCAAGAGCTTCTGTAAATGGTGGAAGATGGACAATGCGAAGACTTTTTGGTTTAGTTTTTCTTATGTGTTCCAGACATGCCAACTTCTGTGCTGCAGTTCTTCACTGCACGCTGTAAATGCCATAAACCGTCTGTGCTCATCTTTGGGACCAAATAAAACGCGGCACAGGGGTACGGTCCATTCAGATACCCTTTGTGGAGGTGTACTGGGAAAGGGGAGTACTCTGACGTTGCCCATCCCTTTGCCAAGTTTTTCTCTTAGGGCCTTGCTGTTTTGTCAGGCACCAGGCTGCGAGCAACCCTGGATGAGCCTGAAAGCACCCCTACCCGGTGTGGGTTCTGCAAGGACTACGGGACCTGTGACCACAGAGGTGCTCTGGTTTGAGACAAAGCTATTAGGTCCTTCCCATGGCCATGGACAGGATATCATTGCGTTCTTTACACGAAGCCCTTCTTGAATTTAAGCTGTGATCTCTCTGTGACTAGTCACAGAATCACAGAATCATAGAAAGGTCTGGGTGGGAAGGGACCCCAAGGATCACAGAGTTCCAACCCCCCTGCCACAGGCAGGGACACCAACCTCCAGGCCTGGACCTACACAAGGTTGCCCAGGGCCCCGTCCAACTGGCCTTGACCACCTCCAGGCATGGGGCATCCACCACCTCTCTGGGCAGCCTGTTCCAGCCCCTCACCACCCTCTCTGTAAAAAACTTCCCCCTAATATCTAATTTAAACCTTCCCTCCTTCAGCTTCAATCCATTCCCCCTTGTCCTGCCATTTTCTACCCTTTTAAAAAGCTGGTTCCCCTCCTGTTTGGACGCTCCCTTCAGGGACTGGAAGGCTGCAATGAGGTCCCCCTGCAGCCTTCTCTTCTCTAGGCTGAACAAGCCCAGCTCCCTCAGCCTCTCTTCGTAGGGGAGGTGCTCCAGCCCTCGCATCATCTTCGTGGCCTCCTCTGAACCCTCTCCAACAGTTCTACATCTTTCTTGTACTGCGGCCCCAGACCTGGACACAGGACTCCAGGTGGGGCCTGTGTCACTACAGTAAAAATGACACAGAAATCCCAATATATGGGCCCTACCATGGTTTTGTTGCCTATAGAATTAGCTATTACAGGAAAAGCTATCGCGGTTTGCTGGCTTGAGCTCCATTTGGCAGTCACCTGTCACACTCATCTCAGTTTGCATCTATCTTCACGGGTTTGATTATATTTCCTCGCAGTTCTGAAGCAGGGCTGGTCCTCAGATGAGATTATTTCTCAGAGCACCTGTTCTTCATGTGGCCGAGTGATTCAGATGGAGACTTGACCATTATTTCTTCTTGTTTAATCTTCTGTATAGGAATATATTTGCTAATCCTGAAGAATAACAAACACAAGTACAGAGCAACAGTTATTCTTGCCAGTTTCTAGAAAGGCATCCAGGCTGGACTGGAAGGGGTGTGCTTTCCTAAACTATGGACTGGAGAAGGACCACATCAGCTTTGCTGAAGCTCTTCCTTCTTGGAGACCTTCTACACCAGGCACAGGGACCTGCCAGCTTGAACATTCAGTTGGGTTGTATCTTCCCTGCCAGAAGCTGAGATGAATTCTTGATGGGTCCAAAATTTTGCTTCACTGTCATTACTGAAGTAATTACAATCATTAAAAAAGAATGTTCTTACTTATTCTTAGTCTGGAAACATGTATTTAAAAAAAAATTAAAAAAAAACCACTTGGAGTGTAGAGCGAAGAACAGTTAAAGATATAAATGGAGCAAAAGAGGAAAACGAACAGTTAAGGAATCTGAATGTCTCAATTCTGTCTACACATTAATAACATTCATTGCAATTGAAGTATTTCACTTTTTCTGTGAACACAACCTTTCTGGGTTTTTTTTTTTAAGACCTATTTTAAAATATCTGTGTATTATTCTGCCTTTCCTGTCTGTAAAGCCCATTCAGGGTACACCCATTCTCATCAGATGAATAGCGATCCTACATTATGTGACCATTCCGACTTACAGTATTTATTATTTCCCATTGTGTATTTTTCTATCTATCTAAAACATTTACATGGACATTTAGTGCAATTATTTATTCTGAAGTATGTAGTAGAGAAAAAGCTGATCTATTTATCTAAATGTTATTATGTGCAGTAGGAGAAAAAAAAAATCATTTTCCCAGCCGAAGCCTGGTTTCATAAAAGAAAATCGGTCATTTTATTTATTTAATTTTTCTTCTCAGCAGTTACCAGAAATTTAAAATGACAAAACAATTTAAAGTACAATAGGTCCATTATTGTGCTTCTGTAATAACTTGTGGCAGTGGGTAGTTTACGGAAATCTATGCTTTGGAGGTGTTTTTTGTAATGGCAGAACATCAGAACTTACTCTGAATTTTGCCCACAACATTCTCTGGAAATATACTGAAAGTATCTGTAGACTGAATCAGAGCTCTCCCAGAAGAGGCAGAAAATGCTAATTAAAATTCAATAGTTTTTTCATTACCTTCACAAATGCAAATAATGTACTCTAAACACTTGCAAATAAGTGTTATTGATCCTTCTGAGTCAAAACAGCTTCAGTGCTAACAGGACTCTTTGGTAGCCTTCCTACAGCTCAGGGATTAATTGTACTCACTTAGATCCTGGTAGCCCTCAGCCGTCCAAGTCTGGTGAGCGTCCACGCCTCGGAAACCTTGCCGGCGTGAGGATGGGATTTTGCACAAAGTTAAGGCTGGAAATATTTCCCATGTTTAACTGCATTGGTTTAGAAAGGGATGAACTCCTCTGTGCAGTGGAAAAATGTATATATTTCTGCTCAAGTTAGTTAAAAGTTAGGGAAGTCAGAACTGACTGGAAAATTGGTTCTCGTTGAAGCGGAGCTGTTCGTGGGACTTGGAGTGACGTGGACACCTTGCTGCAGCTGCAGATGAACCACCGTATGTCAGTAAAGGCATTCATCTATCCCAATGGCATTTTTTCAAACATGCAAAAGAATATACTGAAACCTGCTAGTCTACAAAAGGTGGGGGAAGACCAAACTGAGTCTTTTCTAGTCACAGAAAAGGTCTCAGTAAGTCCATGGGGAAGAAACCCACAAAAGTAAAGAAAAGAGAGCTTTGAAATATTTAACAATTTAGATACAGTATATAAAAACATCTAAATCATGGAAACATTTATAGAAAAGGCCTGACATATGCTGCTGCCTTGAATTAGCTTGCTTTAGTTGATTGGAGAATTTTAGAGTCCTCGTGGAGGTATTTAACAGTATTGTGCCGTACAGGAGATGTTAGTACGGCTAAAACATAATGTTTCTCTTCTGGTTCACAATTCAGCTGATGCTCTAGGCTTCCATAAAACCTTTTTTTTTCTTTTTTTTTTTTTTTTTTTTTTTTTTTTTTTTTTTAAATTAAAACGTGTTCTGTCACTCCAAATTGCTTTCCTATGTGTTTTCATCTTGGAAACAGCAGGTGGATGTGAACAAGCCCAAGCCTATTTTTATTTCATAGTAATTCCCACATGTATGATGTTTGCAAGGTAACATTCAGGAAACATGCTGATGCTGGTGCGCAGGAGCCTGTGGGCAAAACTAGACAGACTTTGGGAGAATAGGCAGAGTTTTAATTTGAAATTAAAACATAGTTGGCACAAGGACACCACAGTCCAACACCAGCATGGTTTTCATTACAGTTGATAGTTTTGATTTTATTGGACAAAACTTTCTTATTCAAACTTAGATCAATCAAGTCTAAATGAAATCACACAGCAGTCACACGAAATGACCCTTTTTTAATAATTTATATCTTCCTGCATCTATTTCCTTGTTGGATAGTGTAGGATAGGAATTGAGCTAATTAAAGAAAAAAGAAATTCATTAGACTCTAATCTCCAAAGTAAAACGAGTCATCGTAATGGTGACTTTCATGATTTAGGTACCAACGGAGTTTCTAAGTGCTTGTGGTGGTGGTGGGTTTTGTTTGTTTTTAAGAAGCAGATATTTTGACCAAAGATATCTGAAATCAAAACACACTTTCTGGAAGAACTCTGCTCCCAGCCCAGCAGGCTGTGAGCACCCACTGTCAGCTAAAGCACCTTGACTTGTGCTAGAAGCTGAGCAGAGCCTTCAGGCCAGCCTAAGCCTCCGCAGAGCAGATGGCCGGGGATCAGTTCTGTGAAATAACCAGCTCTGAGCGAAGCACGCAGGGTGATCGGCGACGGTGCTTTGACTTCAGTGGAGAATTGACAAATTATTCCACAAAAACTGTATCTCTAGCTCTTTTTTTCATGGGCATTTTCTTGACTAAACTAGCTGTATTTGCTATTTTGGGCAATGTTCTGAAGGGCTGAGGTGCTGCAGTGCCTGGGGTCGTGCAGGTACCGAGCTGTGCCTGCATGCCCGCAGCCAGGCAGCTCCGGGGATAAAGCCGGGGGTGCTGCCGGCATGCTGGCACGCATCGGCCCTCCGCATCCGCAGCTCCTCACCAGCTGTCCCCCAGGGTGAGCAGGTCATAGCCTGCAACTCTGCACAATGCCAGTCGTGGGGTGAGGTCACTTCAATAGGCTGAGAAAGTCTACTGGGCTAACCATGAAGTGACATGACCTCAGATGTCCTTAATTTTAATCTGGTCAAGTGAATAAAAAGCATAACTACTTTTATGTGTAAGGAGGGAACCAAACACCTTAAGTATTTACCCCCAGATTTTGTTTGGACTTGCACAATAAAGATGTCTAGTCCTGCTTTAAAACCAAAAAGTAGACTGATGGATTTTAGACACTTTCACCATTTGGGAACAGCTGAACAATTTTACAGCATTGGTTTTGGACAGGAAGGGCTAAATTTCCCCTGAAAGGCACTTGCACACTGACGGTTGCTCTGTTCCTAGCGCAGGGGAGAGATGCCACTTGCAGAGGAAGGTGGTACCGGGGAGGAATGCAGAACACCTCGAGCGTTCAGGCTAACATTACAGTTTCCCATGGCAAGTGTTTTACTCGATGAATGTCTGTTCTATCCATCCTCAAAGGGAAGGAATAAACATAGAGAAGTACAAAAAGTGCACTCAGGTAAGGTAAGAAGCTATAATTCCCGAATGACTATCTAAAAAGAGCATTTTCTTCCTGAAGATACTGCACTCAAAGAATACAGGCAAAAAATGAGACTTCTGCAAAGACATAAGTGCACCTTTTCAGCTCAATGCTGAATGATGGGTCAGAGCCTCAAGACCTCTTCTCCCCTGCAACACAGCCACGTGCTACGGCACTGAGGGATGATCAGGCAGTCAGAGCACTGGCTGGGTTGAAAAACTGTAGCTAAAATTGAAGTCAATAGCAAAAGAGAAGCAATTCAGAGGAGCCAAGCTTTGGGCTGTATGTTAGGGAAGCAAAGCAAAGCGGTTGCAGGAATGATGAATTGCCGAGAAAATCAACTTCAAGGCACAATATGCATTTGTAATAAATGAGCATAGTAAGAAACAATAAATATAATGAGTGAAACATAACAGTCCAGAAATTACGGCTATTTCCTCTTCCTCTGAACAGCCTGAAAAATGGCACAACCTGGCCTTTAAGAGACCAAAGTGTTTGGGTGGGTGAAGCGCTGCTCCGTGACGAGGGTGAGTGGGGGCCCTGCCACCGGGCAGCTCAGGCTGATTGACCTCCCCGGCGTGCCAGAGAGCACGGCTGCGGTGCAGGGGGGAGGAGGTTTTGTGACTCTGACCCGTCGCTCGGCACCGAGCTGAAACAGCACTGGTTGTGCCTTTGCAGGATTCTCGTTTTCTGCATGTCTTTTTTTTTTATTTTTTTTTTTTTGAGTGCTTTATTCTTAGAAGAAAAGCTTTGTGGCTGAATCGCTTATTCAACAATCAAAGCACGTGCAAAGTATATTCCTCTCCTTTTCCTCAACAGATTTATAGGACTGCATTTCTTCTTTATTTGAAAGTTCATTTTTCACGGCGGATGCAGCACATGGGAGCCAACCCCGGCAATTTACAGCCGGGGAGGTGGTGGGAGGAGGCAACGGGCTCCCTGCCAGTGCCACAGGACGATGGGCCTGGGGTGAGGGCAGGAAAGCAATGCTGTGTCTCACCCTGGAGCCTACCAGATCCTATGCTAGGCTACAGCGAGCCAAGCTAATCAAAGGTCCATGGCACATAACTTTCGGCCTCCTACCCTGGCTGGTGTCCATCTCCCTCGTCAAATCCCAGTGATTTCCTGCATAAACTCCCTTCACTTGAAACATAGGTAGCCAGAGGATGCGGACATAAGATTGAGTTGTACTTTAAGCACAGAGTTTGGTTAAAAACAAGCCCATCTAGCAAGTAATTTAGAGAGTAGTAAGGCTGGAATGAACGCTTAGAGTAAGTAAAAGGAGCTGCATGACCTTAACTGCATATACTGGTCCAAAGGTAGCAACCCAGAACCTTTATAAACCTGCTTAATTTCATGCATTGGTTTTGCCCCAGAGCAGAGCACATGGAACCTCGGCCGAGCCAGCAGCTGGCCCCTTGTTTTGCTGCCTCAGCTCAGGTGTACAATGACCATCAGTCATGAATTGTTTAAAGAAAATGAATTCTCCCCTGGGCTCCTTAAATTGCAAGTACATCTTTTTTTTTTTTTTTTTTTTTTTTCCCCCACATAAATGTAAACCCTCCATTCCTGCCCTTACAGAGAAGTAATCCCATCCCTTACTGGGAGATATACTGCAGCATAGAGTTGGGTCAGAGTCCAGAGGAGTTCCTGCTGCTCACGCTGCTCCACGTATCGACCATATGGAAATAGTAGTTTTACTATTTGAACATGTTATGGCAGTGTATTGGAATTAACAGGAATGCGTGCAGCTGACAACTTTAGAAATTGTTGGGTTTCGGTGTATTGGAATTAACAGGAATGCACTTGTGTCTGTTGGTCTCCCTTTCCCCTTCCCTCTCAAGTAACCGCGTGGCAATACAAATGCATCAAAAGTGTAAGAAACGAGGTGCTGGTTGAGAGTAATAGTTTCTGTAGCCCATCTCAAGAGAGAGGCCAAAAGGGATACCCAGGGCAGAGAGTAACTGCTGTGCTTCGCCAAGCTACTCATCCCCCTTCCAACAGCTCGCTGAGAGGCAGAGACTTCCTTCTTGTCAGTAAGCTTGTCTTCCCTTTCCAGATCCACAATGAATTTGAGTTTCGGCAAAGAAAGCATGAATAAGTACTTCAAGTTTTCTGCAAATTTGATGTCCTAATTCTTAATGAGGTCTCTGCTCATTACGCACACTACTGTGTTCTCTTCTTTTCTCCCACTTTATTGCTGCCTGAGTGGGATGGGACCGGGGCTATGACCAAAGCGCATCCGCAGGGACTGACAGGGGACAGCCGACGGTCAACGATTCCAGATTTATCTTAACCATGCTGTGAGAAATTCTCTCTGTGGAGAGACAGCGCGGATGCCGGCCACGTATCCAGGGCACTAACCCTGACTTTAAAATTTATGTAGAGTCTGCTTAGTCATTTGCAGGTGAAAATGGTATTCGAACACACTCAACACAACCAGTGAAGTGCCTTGTGAAGCCACGGCAGTTAGGGGTGAGAGCAGGCGTAAGACGTGCTGTTTTCCTCGTGTCGCATATGGTAGAGCCCACTCCACCAGCGCCTCTGCAAGTCCGAGATCGCAGGACTGTTCAACAAACTCTTCCTTTCCCCCAGAAGCTCCAAGAGGCTGTGAGATCAAATGAGCAGCAAAACCCATTTTCCACTGTCAAGAACGAGATCACATGAAAACAGAAAACTGACCTGTTAACATTAACCGGTTCGCTTTCAGCTCACAAGTCCTCAGGGCATGCTCCATGCCAGTGAAGTGATGCGTGATCCATAGATCCCTGTATGCGGTGCGGTGGTTCCAGGGGATATTCTCAAAGATAAGATTTCTACCCTAACACGTGCAAAGAGCAGCCTCGCACGCAGATGTGGCACCGCAGCAGATGTTGCTCAACACATCCATGAAGCCCTTTTCGGTCGCTGAGAGCGATATCCTGAATAATTCAGAAGTAGAGAGTGTATCACTGGGTTTGGCATTTTGTAACTGCTGTGGCTATTTTGGCAATTACACAGCGAGGGAGTCATCTGAAACGTCAATTCAGCAGCCCTGGATTTGTGCGTTGCATCAGCTTGTGATGTAACGCCAGCGGTTGAACGGGATGCTTGGCGCAGCCCGGCACAGAAATCCCATGTCAAAGGCAGGGAGGTGTGTTCCCTTGTCGCATACACTCCGAAGCATGAAGGAGGAGGCTGGCAAAGGAAAAACGGTATCCTGCAGGATTTCAGAGCTCAGAGCTTCATAAAACTTTGCAAACAGGATTGTCGGGCAGTGTAAGTACACACAGCTCCACTGAAGTCACAAGTGCTACGTTGAATTATATCAGACGAGGCTGTGGAGCTGCAGTGAAGACCTGCAGATATAAACTCCTGAAGTCCTACTGCTGATTGGAAAATACAGCACATTGTTACTTAGGAAAGAGAACAAAAACAGTGTTCATTTATGGAATATTTTTTTTGTACTTTAAAGAAATGCTGGTTCTAGAAACCAGAGGTGAAACCGCAAACAGCAGATTGGTCAGAACTTGATCAATAATTACTTATTAGACTATTTTTAATCTCTATTCTTTATCCATTTCTTATTCTCTTCTCAAATGGACAGCTCAAATTGAATAATTAAATAAGTTACAATATGCATTAACTTCAATGGACAATTGCATTTGTGCTTCTCCAGCACCACATCTTTCCTTTCCTGTGTTGCAGTGACTCATATGAAGAAGGGAAATCATGTGGACAAGCTGACTTCATTTTTTTCAGGCAGAGAGACATTTAATTTTCTGCATTGTGTAAAACAAAGCAAACTTGTGAATCTCTGGCATTTTCCTGCTAAATGTCCCAGTACCATCTACGGAGATGGTCTAAATGTCTTGGTTTAGAGCAGAACTACTCAGTTCATTTTAATTGCAGTTCACTGGATAAATTTATGGAGGTCACCTGGGTGGAAAGTAGTCTGCTGGCTCCAGGGCTGCCGTGAGGACGGGCTCCGCATACCAATCTCGCAGCCGGCAGGAATTGCTCCCCAGCCACCCGCAGAGGGGCTGGGAGACTGGTAAAGAAATACGGGCTCTCCCGGAAGGAATGAGAGGAAAATCATGTGCCTGGGAATTTGCGGAGGCTTCGGGGACTTGGTGTAGTAGAACTGGTGCAGAGACTACAACTGGGCTGAAAAAAAAAAAATAATAAAAAAAAATCTATTTCAGTTCTCAAAGACCTGAAAGTAAATATCTCAATAAGATCATCCTTTTTTCATAGGAGGAGGGTAAAATTCCCAGAGACAATTTCAGTTCTGGAGAAACACTTTTTCATTGAACTGAAATGAAATGCCCGGAAAAAAGCATTCAGGCAAAGAAAATTAGTCTTCGTAGCTGCCATGAGCAGAGCATAAGAAGGGAGTTGAACTTCATCAATGTTATAGTGGATAAAATGTATAGCCCGGTCTCTTCAGCATTGAGCTTAATTTTAATATTCCTGTTGTTTTGGAGTTTCCTATACATTTTTCCAAAGCATGCTGATGCATTCAAAGGAAGAAGGATGCAGTGATGGAAATGGTATTTTGTGTGTGCAGACAACCAACATTAAAAGCTTGAATTTTGTTGGTTTACCCCAATATTAGGTGCAGGTTCCAGGCGGCCTCCTCGGCTGTAATGAGAAACAGCAAGGGCTGTGCAAACCTCCCCTCCATCCTCTTTTCTTCTGAGGTGTAACAGGGCAAAAGCTGTTGTGGCTTTGTCAGGTCCCCTACGTTGGCATGGTAAAGTGTATTTTCCCCATATGAAATCTGCTAACTAGCACAAAAAGGAATCATTATAATTAGCTCTTTTTCAGACCATAGTCTGTTTAAGATGTGAGGAATTTTCCCTTGCACATTATTTGCTTTTACCCCCATACAGCTAATATTCTACCTAACAAAGCTGATACATAAACTACTCTGAATGGCTTTTCAGCTGTTAACATTGAGAACAACTTAATTAGGCATGGTGAATTGCAAACGACCTTGTGGATCTTGTAATGCCTTCTGTGAGGCTATTGCCATCCTGCAGTAGCCACGTGTTCCTCAATGCTGCTTTTTCTTTCACCTATAATAGCCGTGAATATAATTTAATATGGAATAGCTATGTAATAATCTAAGTGCAGGCTGTGACTTGTTCAGTACAGTGAGGTGATTATGCCATGGACTGTAAGACTTTTTTATGAAAATGCATGATTTAATTAAGAGATGTGGAAGCAAAAAAACCCAAAAAAAACACCCAACAGGAAAATGGTACAACAATATACGTACAGCTTCCCCTCCAAACAAGGATGATTTATAAATATATTCTGGGTAGACATGTCTCAGCAATCTGTGGTTTGAGCAAACAAAAAAAACCACTGAAGAGCTGAAAACCTGTGTTTTGGGAGGAGAGAGAAGGAGGCTTAGAGGTCAAGGAGGCAGAGCCTCGCAGGGAGGAAACTCCCCTCACACGCGGGACTCCCTCACAGCAACGATGTGCCTTAGGCCCAGGGTTTACAAACTGGGTGACGTACTGCCGTCAGAGGGATGGAAGAAGAAGAATTTCCTAAACTTATCTCAGAAGTCCCAAAACATAACGGATATATATAAATTATTTCTGATCTCATTGCATTCTTATAGTATGAGTTTTACATGGGGGAAAAAAAGAGGAGGAAAAAATTAAACGACAAGACTGTGAAAATCTGCATTAATGAGTGGTCTTAGATCTCCAGATCATCTTGCCCTGCTTTTGGGAAGGGGAGCGGTCACCTATGGTCCCTTGGGATCTGTTCCCAAGTCCCCATGTCCTACATGTGGACGTGTACTGCTCTGTGTGTGTGTGCCATGAAACATCTCTCTTGCTAACCATGGTACTCATCTGAACCCCATACTTCTCTGCATCAGGAAATGCCAGTTTTCTATTTGACACTCCAACATTTCCTTCCTAAAAGCACACCACAGCCCTTGTCTTGGCTGGGTTGCTTCACTGTGATACTTGTACTATTTGTCCAGTTCAAAATTTTGTTCCTAACTTCAAAGCTCTCGCAGTCCTTCATAGCTGCCATCCACAAACTGTTCGGGTGCGTTCTTTACCCTGTCATGCAAGCTGTTAAGAAAGTGTTGAATAGAACTGAACCCAAGACTAAATCCTGTGGGAAATCATTTGAAACGTCCTCTGAATTTGACAACAGCACATTGATATTGATTACCATATGGTAGCTTCACATAAACCCCCACTTTTCAGGTTCTGAAAATGTCATGTGAGGCAGCATCAGAGAGATACTTATTAAATATGTCTCACAGTACCACGGCACAGAATACAATAGATGCTCTTTCAGTGTTCAGAAATGACCTTCTTATAATGACTCTGAGTCAAGATTTCAAGAGAAGCAGGGAGGTGTCTTTGGCAGAGCCATGGGAGCAACCGAGGTTTTGGCAAGATCGTGGTGTCTGCACACACTTCTCGGACGCTGCCTTGTGGTCCGTGTCTCAGGCTGAGGGGTCCCAAGTGTCTTATCCATAGATACGTGGTTGGCAGTTGATGGGAATTAGGTTGATGTGTGATTATCTCATCAGATTTGATCCTAAATCAGACCCCGTAGACCTGTGCCTTCCAAAACCAATGGTCCAAAGCATATGGAGCTGCTGGCAGCATAGGCTGGGGCATATATTTACGGTGAGAAGTAGAAAGACGGCAATTTTAAAAAATACCCTATTAGATGTTAATGATTTTAAAATTGGATGAAAAACAGTCTTAGTTAAAAGAATACATAGAGTTATGATAATATGGCAAAGAAAATAAAAGTTTGAAAAGAGAAGCAACAGGTTGTGGAAGCTAAGTTAGTGATGAGATGGAAACCCTTAATAGAATTAAAGATAATAAACAGTCATTAAAATTATTAGGAAAAAAACCTTCCAGGCCAGATTTTGCATATAGATCATTACTGCATACAGACCTTAGCCCTTTAAGTGGCTATGTAGAAAAGGAAGAATTCTTCAGCAGATATTCCCATTTTCCATTTTAGCTTTGATAAGGTAGGAGTTAGCAAAGAAGAATTAAACATTTTCATAGCACATGTGAGTCTTAAAGGAACTAGCTGAGGATCACTTTTAAAATTCTCCAGTTTTCAGGCAGAGGGCTCCAGGAGGTGTGGGGTGCTCTTGGATGGCTGGCCATAGACAGAAGCCCAAAGTGATGTTCCTAGTAAGAATTTTAGCAGTGTCATCTGTGTTGGTAGTGGGTTTTGCCTTCCTCTAAGAGTAGGTCCTAGATCTCCTCATAATCTCAGCTAATCATGTCTCCTGCAGAGTCCTCAGTACCGGTACACCTCAGTGTCCCTTGTTTAGGCTCATGAGCACAAAAATGGTATATTTTGGGTGACTTTTCTAGGCTCTACGTAGAGGTACCAGCCAAAATGTAAAGGTCTATAACGTACAGGAGGTCAGAAGAGACATGACTGTGGACAGGGATGATGTAAAACACCTCAAGTGCCTCTATGCATCAATCCTTTTTGAATATCCATTCCAGACTAAGTGTGCTGATTTTCATGTAATCTCAGACTATAAATTGAAAATAGGACAAAAAGGAAGACTGAAAGAACATATATTTACCAAAAATATTCCCTTTTCTATCCAAAAATTACTGCAATTGCTATTCTGTGTCCTTGGCCAGGCAGTGATTTTTCTCCCTTACAGATTATCGAAGGGAAGTGACTGTCCTACATTTTGGCATCCATGGAGAAGGGACTGATGGGTTCTTACCTTGACTTCGCACCCAGCCCCAGGCGAGTACTGGCAGGAAATTGCAGACACCAAGGGACAAGGTTTGTTGGAGAGTGTTGGTGTTGTTCACTCGATTACTTCTCTCTGGAAAAAAAATAGACGCAATTGGGTGTCTACCTTTCATAATTGCTTAATAGCACTTTCTTGTCTTTCTTGTTTTCTTTCGTGTACTCCCTGGCGATCCCTGCACTGAAAGCTGGAAAAGCTCTTTGGAATAAACCTTTTACTCTAACTCCTATCCATACCATGATGAATGTAGAAATGGAGGCTAAATTAAGGATTCAGGAGATGTCATTTAAACAAACAAACAAACAAACAAAAAAATCAAGAACCAACTCGTAGGCTGATGTGCATAGGTCATAGTAATTTGGCAAGATAAAATCTGAAATGATGTATTGTAAAATATAAAATAGTACTAGAATATAAATCTTGACAAAACAATTAGTCCTGTTTCTAGTATGAAATGCAGTTTGCAGCATATTAAATTTCTGACAAGCTCCATCTGCTTAAACTATGCTTCCTTATAATTTAATTACACAAGGTATCCGTGCCTGAGTCATTAACAGCATTATGAATAATGTGATTCATTAGCAGTGGCCTACATGTGCTGTTTGTTTCTTTTTTCCCTGAGATATATATCAGTTACTTACAAAGATTTATATTTTGACAATCTCCATCTGGGCTATTCTAATACAATTTTCCAGGACGTATTTGTTCTCTTTCAGTGAGTAAGGCATGTTGCAATCTTTCTCTGAGGTATGGGAACAGCTTTATAAATGCTTAGACAGATGTGTAGTTCCTCAGTGTTAGCAGAGTTGCATTTTCTCCAAATAAAAGTGCCTTTTTTATAACCACTAGCAGTGTTCTCTGTGTTTCTGTTGGTATTGCTTCCATCAGTATTTTGATGCTTTCTTTTCCTGAGTTGGGATTGTATCTTTGCAGACAGGCAGCAAAATTAAAAACAAAACAAAACAAAACAACAGAAGAATTAATAGCTAAATAAAGAAAGAAATAACATTTTTGTGGACACAGAGTATTAAAAAATAAGAAGAATTCAATAAGATTGTCTGGAGAAAACAGGTAAACAAGTTAATGGTTTCAAGAAAATTTTACATAGTTCAAAACACAGCCTGTCCCAGTGGCATTAAGTTCGTATGGTAGGGTTTTTTTTAGAGTTATCTCTTCAAGTAATATAAATGCAATCACATTTAGACCTCAAGGGCTTTTACAGGCAAGCAGGGCATCACTTGCCTGAACGTCAGTGAGGAACAACTGCTAACTGAAATCTTGTCACGGTATTAGGGTCTGTTCTCATACACGTGTATCCTAGCGTGTGTGTTTTCATACACTCGTATACATTCCGTATATGCCAAACCTCATCCAGGAAGGCGGGTTTAGTCAGTGGAAATAACAAAAAAGATGTTTTCAGCAAGTCTTGCTGCATCTTTGCGCTGTGTTATACTCTTACCTAACCATTTCTGTTGGCTGCGGTTCAGGGCAGGATGCTGCAGTAGCTGACATTGTGATCTGAAATGATCCAGCCAAGAAGAGTTTTACACAGTTAATCTGATTTTCTTTTCCATTGCTCATCAGAGATAAGATAGCTGGCAATTAATACATTTTCTTGTGCCATGACTGAATCACTGTAAGTGTAGCTGACCCCACACCGAACAGGGACTGACTGCTGGTTCCCTTCCATATTGGCATTGCAAAAAGCAGAATGGATCTCTCAGATCCTCACCAGTCCACAGGCTCAAGCAATTTCATACGTATTAACCTCTGGATATCCTTATTAACTTCCAGTGGAGGTCCCAAGCAGTCACACGGTCAGTCTGGGGATCACTGCAAGAGGCAAGTGGTTTCAGGTGAAGACCTTTTCCTTTCTGGAAAAACCCACACATTGGAATTGTTGAGGAATTCAGGGGTGACAAATCGGGACCGAATCATCACAAATAATCTATTTGCTATGTAAATGCCGCACTAGTTTCTTGCTAGAATTTAGACAGTTTTCTGGTTATTCTTTGAAATAGCAGGTGCTGTCTGGAAAAAAAACCCAGCACGTAACCGTGCTTTCCAGGAGCTGTCACATGTTGGACAGCAATGACTTGAACCCACAACCTCTCAATTACTCTGAATCAAATATCTTGGCTGATCAGACAGTTTTGTAACGTTCACCTGATGAACACAACATCTGTACAGATATTCTTCCAAGAACACTTCATGTGGACGTGCTTTGAGAAGCAATGCAGAGAACGCAATAAATATGGTAACTAGCAGGTGATGAGGAATCCGATGAAAATAAATTCAATATGGCTATGAAGACTAAATGAATGTCTTAGTACATATATAAATCTTCTGCTCTTTATTAAGTCCTGCAAAGATTTATTAAATTTTGTGTGGCTTAAGAAATACAAAAGAACTGTAACAATAAGAGAGAGAGGATTGCATGTAATTCACATTTTAATAATGGTCAAATGGGTTGATTATATCTTTTCTGATATGATGAATATTACAGAATATTAAATAAACTATTCTTTTTGGAAAATTTATGCAACCCAAAGATGTTATGATGCTTCAACCTTAAAGAATAAAAACAAATTAAATATTTTTTGCATCAAGGTTTCTGCTTTCTACTTTAAAAGCATATAATTTCAGCATTATTTTTATCAGAATCACTTTTTTTTTTTTTTTTTAGTGGAACAATAATTTATACAGATGCACTTTTATGAACTGTGTAAAGTTTTGATTTCTTTCCATACAGTGTAAGCATAACTCCGTCATGTTTATTCCCAGAGTGTTAATGCAGGGTTGGGACCAGATGTGAGCAATGAGCATCTGATATATGCATATGTGCAATATGTGCATATGATATGTTCAATATGTGCAGATATGTGCAATAAGGACTTTTGTCAAAGCAAGAGAAGGTAACATTGGCTGCAGGGCACCCTGAGAGAGACCAAGGCAGTGCTCAGCAGCCACGGCCATGGAGACCGCGTCCAAAGAAATCACAGACAAGGAGGCAGAAAAGGGAAACACCCACATAAATAACTAGCGACCGTCAGTTAAGGTGTAAGGTAACGAGTGTAGAAATGGCGGTGGAAATATGCGGAAGAATAATGGTTAGGTCATGTAGGTGTTTTGCTTGGAAACATCTCCTGGAGACGTACGGTAGAGCAAGATGCCATGCAGACTCAAAAGACACCGTTCAATGCTGTAATCAATTTTGTGTACTAGAGCTGCAAAAAAATAATGATGAAAAGATAATACAAACTGTAAGGAAAAATGACTACTTAAAAATATCCCATCAAATTGAAAGACAGCAGCTATCAAAATTATTTTCCTCTGTCCTAATTGTTTTATCTGAAAAAGAAGAACCAGCTGCTCACATGTGCAGGCTTCACCAGGACTTTTGAGGAAACTCAACTGAGCATGCAGAGAGAGAGAGTGATCAGGTCACCTTGCAATCCTTTCTTTGCTGGAGCCTCCCAACTGACATGATATACAGTAATACTCTTGTCACTCTTATCCAAACAGCTTTGGATAAAAAAAAATAAGTTATTAAAAAATCTAGTAAAAACAAAATTTACTGGATGACTATGGGACCTCTTGATAAGGAAGAGGCAACGGATTGATTGAAGGATGGTGAAGTAGCTGGAAAGTGAAATGATGGGTTTCGATTCGCCTTTCCATTTAAAATACAATGCAAAATTTCTTTATCCAAGGGCACTTGTCATGGGAGCTTAAAATGAGACCTTGACAGAGACTAAAGTCTCTGAGGAACCTAGGAAAAAAAAGACTAAGAAATTCAAGAGCAGTAAACCCTCAGGAGTAAAAACTCTGAGGGTTCTGAAAGAAATAAATTGTAAAATGATAGGGATAATAGGAAATAAAGACACATTTCTTTGATGAAGTATGATACACATGAGGACTACAATTCTAACTTATTTAAAGAGAAGGCGTATAAAATAAGCTATGGATATTAGCCTAGTACATCAATATCATTGAATGCATATTGCAGAATTATCTCTGTCCAGCACAGATAACTACATACACTTGTTATTTAAACATTTGAGAAAAGTGGTTTTTTCCTTGTACGATTTGAAGGTCAGTTGTGTTCCTTTCTTACTCAGAAAAGCTTGAAAAATACAAAATCCCAGAGTAGCTTCCTATTTCTCTGCAATATCGATAGACAGATTTTCCACATATAATTTCTAGATTTGAGTATATTTAAAGGAGTGATCTTGGCAATTTGGGTACCTGAACAATAAAATACACCCAGTAGTATCTGTTAATTTAGTCAGCGTATGACATGTTTGCAGAGTTGGACTTATTTTCTCTCAATTTCCCATGAAAGACATTTGCAAAAGATTGCGCAGTCGCGGATGGAGACAGGGATGAAGCTCCACTGACTATTTGGCCAGGCGGCCTAATCCAGGAAAGAAGGCACAAACCTTGTCTGAATAGGTACTGAAGGTTGTGGGGCTGGCCAAGAAAAATGCACCTGAAGAGGTGATTTGCCTTAATGCAAAATCTTCCTAAAAGTTTATGGAATAACAAGGATCATGGCAGTGGTGCCAGGGACTTGAAGGACAGTTTTGCACTGGAACTTGCCAAAAAAATGCTGAAGGTGGTTGGTCTCCAGGCTCCTCACCTCCAGGAGAAGAGGCGGCAGGGAGGCTCAGCTCCTGTGCTCACCCTGCTTCCTCGCACAGGGCACGTACAGGCATGTTGCAGTGATGGTATGAACAGTGCTTAATTGGTGTTGAATAAGTTTATAGAAGGGATTTCGCGATGTAATGCTGAAGTAAAGAATGGATAGACGCGGTGCTTGAGGACATGGTATAGATGGACTTGGCAGTGATGGGTTCGGGGTTGGACTCAATGACCTTAAGGGTCTTTTCCAACCTTGACAATTCTATGATTCTATGACTCTATGATTCTATGAAGTATCAGGACACTGAACTCAATGCAGTTCATGTGACACCTGTCTCCTTATTGTTAATGCCAACTGTTAATGAAATGCAGGAAAGACATAATTCCATTGTGCTCTTAGTGCTTATCCCATATGAGCCTCGGAAGCTGCTTTTTCTCCACTGTTCTTCTATACTTTGGCATAATTGAGTTTTATAATTGTCAATATTAATGTTTTCCTGTTCTCCCTGGCCTCTAACATCCCCAATGGACGTTATCTGGGGCTCGGGGTGACAGCCAAATATATTAGTTATGTGGTTTATCCTGCCTACCTTCTTGATTAAAATCTGTTGATTAAAAGTCTTCACCCTAATAGAGCAGGAAAAACGTGGCTGTTCCCTCCCTTCCCTATGGGAGGAAGGAGGTTTACAAAATGCACTGTCAGAAAAAACAGCTTTCCTTGGTTTGTCTGACAGCCAAAAACCACAAGTCTTTTCTAAATGTTTGCCCACAAGAATGAATGAAAGGATCTGTGGCATAAACTAGTTGCCTTATTTCATAATGAGAAATTAAGAGGACGAGCTAGACAGGAGCACCGAGGCGGCAGGGCGGGGGGGTACATTTGTGCATCAGACAAGCCAGCAGACGGGCCTTTTTTAGCCTTTAAACCCCAGTGATCACAGTGTCTTCAGCAAAGCTGGGAGCGAGAGCTGGCAGAGAGGAAAAAGGAGCTTACGGCTTTCCGCTGCGTTTGAACCAGACCCCAGCATTAAACGCCTCGCGGACGGGTGGCTCAGCCCTCTCTTCAGAGCCAGCCCGGGCTCTGGCTCACGGCCGTGCCGGCGGGCCCTTCGGCTGATGCAGCCAAACACAGTGCTGACATGGGTTACATTGCAAACGAGTCTCCCTGCACCCAATATTTCCCCCGGGCATGTGTAGGGATGTAGGAAGAACTGCAAAACCCCATGAGCATCACCAAGGCTGCGTCTGGGGTGCAGCCCCCGACCCACTGGCCTGTTCTGGATGCTGAAGGCTTTAGAAGAACCAGTCTAAGAAACAAGTCTAGCCCACTCCAGGAACAACAAATGTCACTGCCCGTAGGGATGTGACAGCTTTGCAACATCACCCACCAGCAGCCAAGGTTCATGATATCCTGCAGACGGACAGAGTAGCAATCTGGTCATAATAAAACTCTTCTACTAAGATAAGAAGCTATTTCAGCCTGAGGCTCCTGCTTGGTTTCTTTTCACTTCATCAAATAATAATAATAAAAAAAAATAATCCATCAGTATTAAGTATTTTAAAATCAATGTGTAAAGGAAAATATTTTTATTCATGGTCATTTTCAGGGTTATATTTCTCTTCACAAGATTTTGGAAACTGATACTGGTTAAATGTTATTCTTGTAATGAAAATTCATCCTTTAAAATGAAGCTCTGATCAGCAGATATTTTTCTCCAAGGCAGACAGCAGCCTCATGAAGATTCATTTCAGTCTGATGCACAGAAACAGTGCAGGAACCGAGCAGAGTTTTCCAACTGTAATGCTGAGAATTTTCTCATTTATTATCTGTCATGCATTTTTTTCTATTGTTATTACTGCTGATTGCAAAGTTTTTTAATGCCTGCTTTGTAATCAGCACTCTCTCCTCCTTATTTATTCATTAATGCCACAGCCCATATTTGTGATCTCAGAATTGTTCCCATGGTGACAAATGGGTAATGTCACAAAAACTCGATTGTAACATTACTGCGTGGACAGGGCAGGAACTCTGGCTAGGTGCAAATGGAATAGCTGCTGTTTACCCACAAATATCCTAATAACCAGTAATGAAGGCAGAAGAAATGTAGGCAATTCAAATAGATATCTTGAATAATGAATGGTAATTTTTGATCTTCCAAATGTGACAATGCTTTCTCTTCATGTGGAGAAAATGATGGCATGTGATGTGAGCTGTAATTCCGGTGCAAAAATATTACCAAGAAGCTGTGAGATGCAAAGATTTTCTTCTGGACCTGTACTCTGTGTTTCTGTTTGTGGTTACACGAGCCAAGGCCCTCATGGGCCTCATCTCCTCCTTGGCCTCATCTCCTGGGCTGGGGAAGCTTTAGGAGGTAACTGTTGAGTGGCGTTGTACTCCATAGCATCAAAATACAACTTACGTCCTCCTTTATTACCACTCATTTATCAATCGCGGGCCAGATACATGTCAGACAAACTCTCCCAGACAGGTGCAGGCTTCACCTTGGTGGACCTCCCTGTGTCGCAGTCATGAGTTTTTCTACATGACTGAAATGGAAACTACAAGGTGAGCTGAAGCTAATTAAAAAACATTGATCTGCTTGAAAAATCCTGTGGGTGAAAACTGTAAAATTTTAAATGAAAATTGATTTTATGTTTCTTTTTTTTTTTTCTTCTTTATCACAGAAAATGAAGTAAAAGAAGACAATTTTTAAATATCTTTATGAGTGGGTAGGCAAAGAAACTCTATTACAAAACAAACAAACAAATAAAGAAAACAACAAAAAACCCTAGAAAGATCTTTTGATTCAGGACAGCAGAAAAACACAAGCTGTAGCATATGAGAATTTTTCAGATCCGGCACTTTTTTTTTGACGCTGTAGCTCTCCTCATCCCCAGTTTTCAAAACCCACTTCTGCTCCCAAGTCTGCAGAATGTGAAAGGGGCCAGTGTGCACATCCGTGTGTTGCTCTAAACTAAAAATGCCATCAGTTAATTTCAGTATATTCATGCTCAGATATTAAAAACTGCTTTTACAACAGTTTTTTTCTCCTTTCCCACTTCCCAGGAGGACTTGCTCTCAACTGCATGGCCGTGAAACGGTGGGTTTCCTTCCTATTTGAAGATGCAGGCTCTAAGCCTTTGCTACGGATGTTCCGACTCATTCAGGGACGCAGCTCACTTGCATCAAGCTCCCAAAGGGATGTTACAAACGCACCTACGTGGCCAAAGGTTGGTATTTTACAGGTACTTTGCACAACGAAGTGTGACTCAGTGGGCACAGAAAAATGAACTACCAAGTGCCAAAGCAACACCTGTGGCTGGTCCTTTTTAAATATTAAGTATCAAGAGCAAGCTGTATGCATTTGCCTTAAGAACTGAACTATTAATTCATTGCTACTGAGGAAAGATGTTGACGAGTTACTCTTGGCAGAAAAATTTAACCTAGAGCGTTCTGCACGGAGAAATCACTTGTGGGTGTGGTGGTTTATTTTTAAATTTCTCCTTCAATATTTTTTTCCCCTATCCATTAATGCCAGCTTCCAGAAATTAATTTTGGAACATTCACTTTGTACCTTTCAGAAATCAGCAGCTATTGATCAGCAACGCGCTGACTGTTGACACCCTGCCTTACACTTTGCACTTTCCCTCCGCTGTGTTTGAACAGTTGATACCCCGTGTCATGGCAGCAGGTCTTCCGATGCTGCTTCACCACGGTCAGGAAAGGGGACAAGCTGGGGAGACTCCAGGAGAAGTTCACACCTTTGTAATGTGAATGCAATGCTAAAGTAACCATAATGCAGAAATGCAGCATCTGGACATGGTGAAATCCCCAGTCTTCTGCACTGAACCTTTCTGATCTAATAGGTGCTTAATTACCTTGTGGGGTATTTCTGAATTATTTATTCTAATCAGACAGAAATTACTTTCAAAAACGTTGTGCATTTCTGCTTCTTAATTTCGTATTCATGATTACTGTTGTGGTATAACCCCAGCC
>KL269093.1:38253-52396 GCA_000699545.1 Podiceps cristatus | reverse complement strand
GGGGGGGGGGTTGTGCTGATTTTGTTTGGTTTGAGGGTTTTTGGTCAGTTGATTTATTGTTATTTTTTGTTTTGGTTTTGTTTTTTTACAGTAGGCTTATCAGACAGTTCAGGGGTCTGAGCAGACAGCTTTGTAATGGTAAAAAGAAACTAGGGTCTAAAACACCTACTTCATGTTTACCACATTCAGGTTAGTCAAAATACAATCAACATTGTAAACCAATAAGAAAAATGAAGAAACAGTCCTTCATCGGAAAGGCACAATGCAATTTAGGTACATCTGAAAGATGGACATTTTTTCCACGCATATCTAATACCTCTGTCCAAGAATCCAAGAGATAAAATTCAATTAATCTTGCATATAGAGTTCTACACTTGCCTATTAGGAGGACATGTTCTCCAAGATCCCCTCTGCTCTGTGGACACACCTCCTTTTTCCTTACAGTATGAAATCATGAGAGTTTAGGTTGACATATTTTGCTGACAGTGCTAGTTTTAGCCCATATGGACTTCCAGCTCAGCAAAAGAAATAGGGTAAAGAGGAAGCAAAAACAGTCAGCAAAACCAGGTCAGAAGCAGTAACTGCTGCCTCTGACAGCAGTAGGTTTACAGAACATCTATAGAAGGAAGTACATGCTCTCCTCCCAAAAGGCTGTGAATTGTGGAGGTGGGAGGAGAAATGAAGGAATCATTGAGCTCTTTCTCCTTGTTGAGAATCTTAGAGGATTTTCATAATATTCACAACCTCTTTGATGTGTTTGTTTTAAAGTTTCAGCTCTTGGAGTCAAGTCAATCTCATCCAACACTTCAGAACTTCCTTAAGGACACTACTAGAAAAGGAAGGATTTAAGCTTGTGTTTAACATTAAATTTGAACATGTGATGAAGTTCCACTTACTTTAGAGTTATTAGTGATCTGATTTGCATTGTACATAGTTAAAGGCCTGCCTTAACAAGAAAATTAACAGCCAAGGGAGATATTTTATTGCTAGTCTGTTCCTCTGGGCCTCTGCATGATAGACATTAAAACCCACAAGTTTTATATGTTAAAATAAGAGGGCATAATAGGTTGACTTTAGGTAGGGATGGAGCACCTCTCCTATGATGACAGGCTGACAGCACTGGGGTGGTTCAGCCTGGGGAAGAGAAGGCTCTGGGGAGATCTTATTGCAGCTTTTCAATGCTTACACTTTTTAGTAGGGCCTGATAGGACAGGCCCTATGATAGGACATAGAGCGGAACAGTTTTAAACTAAAAGAGGGGAGATTTAGCCTAGATATAAGGAAGAAATTTTTTTACAATGAGGGTGGTAAGGCACTGGAACAGGTTGTCCAGAGAGGTGGCAGGTGCTCCATCCCTGGAAACATTCTAGGTCAGGTTGGATGGGGCTCTGAGCAACCTGCTCTAGCTGAAGATGTCCCTGCTCATTGCAGGGGGGGGGGACTAGAAGGCCTTTAAAGGTCCCTTCCAACCCAAACTATTCTAGGATTCTACGACTTTCAGGCTAAACTTCAACCTCTGTTTCTTTTACAGGAGCTTACCACAAGACCGCATAAAATGTAACCCAGAACATTCTCCACTCTTACTTTTCCTCAGGACATGTAACATATAAAGAGACTTGATGTTCAAAGGCAATTGTGCTGGTTTTGGCTAGGATAGAGTTAATTTTCTTCATAGTAGCTAGCATGGGGCTATGTTTTAGATCTATGTCAAAAACAGCACTGATATCTCAATCCACAATTTTGTCACTTTTACCCTTCCAATTTTCTCCTTCATCCCATCAGGGGAAAGTGAGCCAGAGGTTGTGTGCTACTTAGGCGATAGCTGGACTTAAACCACAACAGTAACAGAGAAACCAAAGTCTGACTGCATGTTCTGGACTTCTTAACTTTTACGTGTATTCTTCAAATGTCATAACTCTTGAAAAGAAAATGCAGGCAGCAACATAACATTAAAAATAAAGAATGTTAGTGATAAGTGCAGCCTTACAGCTAAAGAAACTTTGACCAAAAAAAAAAAAAAACCACAACAAAAACACCACACAAAATAATTACTTTATCAATTTCAAGAAAATAAGTAATTTATGAAAATGCATAAAAATAAAAATAATTTCCTTAAATTAATCTAGAACGCAGTGGGACCTAGTCTAAGTATACCCATATTGCCTGGAGTTGAACCTCTGCTGTTAGTCCTGCAAACTGTTTCTGCCTACGTCTCCAACTCAGCTTTGATCAACCTTTTCCAAGTATAACACTAGGTCCTTCTTCCCCCGTGCTTCCAACGTGGTGTTAGAGCCCCATTGCCACACACCACCACCTGCTGCTTTGTTCTGTTCTAGTGAAGCTGGTTCTCTGCTCTATGGCTCAGCCCCTGCGTTTCCCTGCTCACACAAGCATTTCTGCATACTTGTTGGTAGGCAAGGTCAAAAGCATCAACGTAAAGATTCTCCACTGCCTCTGGCCTGGCAGGAGTGACACACAGCTCCTGTAAAGCAATGGTGCTTTCCACTTCCATGTGGACGCATTTAATGACAAGGCTACTTTAATGGCTCCTGATATTCATGGTATCCATAATCTAGGTATATATTTCCATAACCACAACAGTCCCCTCATCTGGAGGATACTGTACCACGTTCCAGTGAAGAACCCAAGGGAGTGTGTATTTTTCACCACAACCTTGAAGGCATATCAAGTAGAAAGAAATTTTTGACATCTTTCTTTACAACAGAGAAAAGCTAGACTCCTAAATATATGAACAAAGTTCACTATCTTGAGCTAAAATTCTCTTTCCAGGTTTTGCTAGGAAACTGAAAGTCTTCCTTCTGTACAGTGCGTACTGTACAAAGCCATCCATGCAACTTAGAGGGAAGCTGAATAAGGATCAAGAGTAATTTTTAAAATAATTTGCTGTATGTCCTTAACCGACTGCTTTCAGGAAAACAGCATTAAGCAGTTCAGGTAAGTTTCAGCTCTGCTGAGTAGGGATAGTTGAAAGCCCAGGAGGGGTCTCCATTGAAAGAAAAATTAAGCTTAATTTTTAGACTATGTTCAAAAATGCACATGCATTCTCTCCTTTGCATACACATGGTTGCATACAATCCCTCTTAATTCCTGGGACACAGGCCTGATATGAAAATAAAAGGTTTTTATGTACCAGTTTTTTGCATATAATTTTTCTGCAGATCTTTAAGAAAGCAAGCTTCAGTCTTTCTCTATTTCCCCACTACAACGTCAGTGGGAGTTGTGGCAGAGTTTGTGTATTCACTTGTTTGTTTTTTCCACTGTGAAATCTTAAAACCACAATGACACAGAAGTGTTAACAAGCTCTGAAAAGTGCCCAGAACAGAAATCTAACTGCTGAATTTTTCATATTACATATTTTTTTCTCAATCCATTAGCGTTTAGTCCAGCCATTGTTCTTAATTCTCCGCAGTTTTTGCACATGCTTATCTTGCAGGACTAATGTCTGAAGTTCTGTTTGGCCTCCTTTTGTCTCCGCCTTATAGAGAGAATAAAATTCATCTACAAATACCCAACAGAGAATTTTAAAAGGGAAATAATTGTACATCTATGTAACAGCTAGTGCCCATGCTTCTGTCCCATAACTTCTGCAAGAAGGAATGCATCTGAGCTACGTTTCACTATATTAAATTCCATGAAAGACCTTACATTAGTAGTGTAAGTGTGCTTGTCAAAGCACAACAGGGTTCTCTTGGGATTTGGACAAGGGAAAATCCATACATCAATAGTTTATGTTAAGATCCAAACACACACAATGTTTTTGCTACTTTTGTATTTGAAGAAAACTATTTATAGTACAGGAATTAGCAACAGTATGGTAACATGTTTCAAATGTAATCTCACTTAGAGAGCAAGAGGGCAGGGAATCAACCTTTCCAATTTCTGTTCATAGGCTGAGTTGTTTGACAGGTAAGTCAGGCATGATAATTTTTCCTCCAACAGAGGAGAAACCTTCCCAATGCTCCAAATAAGTTTGTGTTCCAGTCATACGCTTAATGAGAAATCCTCCAGTTTCCAGCTAAGCACTGTGGACTGTTCCGATTTTGGGTTAGCTTTGAATGGAATGGGCAGGCACCTGTTCTGGAAATACTTCTGCTCCTACATACTGTGACTGTGAGCTGAACCCAATTCCTCTCCACAAAAATGCTCCCACGAAGCAGCTCTGCTAACCTGGCAGAACACAACTCAGGCCATTGGTATCACCTAAGGTCAGTCAGGAATGGCTTTAGTCCCTCGGAAGGAGTTATTCAACAATGAAGTCAGCAGATTTGGGGAAAAGCGCATGGTGAAAAAGCACTGAAAGGATATAATTCAGTAACCTATTCAATAGACTAGGGATTTTTCATCCATCCAGTTACCAACAATCAAAATCGTTAGTCTTGTATTTTTCCCCTTCCACTTTAAAAAAAAAAAAAAAAAAAAAAGCCCAAAACCAAATGTCTGATTAAACAAAGGTTTGTTCTGTGACTGGTAAAGCATAGTTATTAAGTCATGATGTCTTTCTTTAAAACCAAAGATCATGTACCACTGCCACTTACACAAGGTTGCTCATAATTGCTCCATGCAATGCTTTGATTAATTAAATCACACTAGAGATTGTTTCTTAGTAACACACCTGGTACGCTCTTTGTTGTTGGCGTTCATTAAAACGCTGTGTTTCATGCTGCTTTGCAGCATGAAAGGATATTAATCAGCTAAATTGCCATTAAGAGTCATATCAATATTTGCTGCACACTGATTGTTTTTCTAAATCTTCAACAAAGGACATTTCACTGAAATCTCTGGTTGGTAACTAACCATATGACGGTCAAGTCAAATTAAAATGTTTTATTTTCTCTCTAAAAAAAAAAAGTCAAGCACATAAACTAAGAGGAAAAAGGCAGGGTGTTGGTGTTTTTTGGGGGGTCTGCTACTTTAAAGACAAGCAGTGGCATGTTTAATAAACTAAACTTAATGTGCAGAAAATCTTAAAGAAAAAAGAAATAGAAGCTCTTATTACTGTCTGTTCTGTTCCCTAAGCAGAAAAGGCTCCACTTTGTAATGCAACATTGGTAATTAGGTTCAGTTTCAGAGCCTGAGCTGAAAGTGCCCAGGGAATCAAATGTTACTTTTCATTATTAATGTGAATGAGAAAATGTTTCCAAATATTTCTCCTTCCTAGCAACGGTCTGTTTACATATGATCAGCAAACAAGTTGAAGGTGAGTCAGTAAGAAGGGGAGTGGCTATAATGCTAATTACTCTGGGTTTCTCTATGAATTGTTCTTAGATTTCTGCTTTATTCAGTTCCTATGTACCAGCTAAAATTTATTCTACAGGACATGTACATTTTCTGTGCTGTGTATTTTTGTCAAAATGCACAGTATGCATCATCTAAGCTTTCTCATAGTCTTCATTACCTGTTATCAGGGACCTGATGGATCTAGATTGTGCTGCTTCTGGAGCTGGCGTTTGGCTATGAGATGTGCCTACAGCAGTGAGGAGAAATCTAGAATTACGCCTTCTGCACTGAACTGGCACACACCACTGATAATCAGGAGTATACTAATGGAAACAACAGCTGTTCCAAACCATTTTCTCCCACTAATCATAACATTTAAATGAAGGGGGAACACCCATTGGCCAACCTATCTTCTGAAACATAAAATATCCAACAGTTGAGTGTTTTTGCAATCCAGTCTCTCTATTGCAGCATATTAAAATACATTGCATCACACCAGAATAACATATGCACATATAACTGCACAAGATATAAAAAAAAAAAATATTCCATATTTTCACTATTTTTGCTTCCAATGGACTTAATTTGGTTAGTTTTACCCTGTTGTATTTTCTCTTATTTAGCTCTGTCTTGAGCACTATCAAGATCTACAACGCTGATCAGCAATTGCACCAAGATCAATTTCATCATTCCTCAAAGAGCAGCAATTGCCTCTCTCTACAAGGTTCATGGTTGATCTCCAGACTTGAAGTCTCTCTTAATCCAGGCAAAGCATCCCATCTCCCCACAGCAGGATTTAAACAAAAAAAAAAAAAAAAAAAAAAAAAAAAAAAAAAATCACATATGTCTGAGAGGTATACTACACACTACACTTGATCTTAGCCAGAAGGCTGAGAAGTAGCCTAATGTTCTGCCTACAGATTCTTCTTCCACAACAGTATCTCAAATAATCCAAAACCGCTCATGCCCTCCGGGAACGACCTTTTCTTTTGGGATCATACTTTCTCACAGATAAGTTTCTTGTTAGAAAAGGCCACTGTGTCTCTCTAGGTGTCCTACACTGCAGTAAAGAAGCCTTTATTCCAGATAGATTCCCGTTACGTTTTAACTGTACCTTTTTAGAGCTGTTTAAGGTTAAAGTTTCAGTGTTAGAACTTGGTAAAACCACAGAACAAGTAATGGCAAGAAATATTAGAACTAACCACAGTTCTAAAAACAGAGAGGTGATAATTTGGTCCTTCATTGCCAAGGGTGCCGAAGCTTTCCGTTTCCCCAGGCAGAAGCCCTGATTACTACCCTTCACAGAACGTTGCAGCAGTCATCTATTTTCTCTGTCTTTTCTTGAATATGTGAGTCAGGAGAAATAGTTTAGCTTGCAAAAATGGGCTATTATTTTGCTATATGATTTATATTTAGGTTGATTTAGTTGTAAATCACCATAGTCTCAGAAGTGTATTCATTTTCTACTATTAAAAAAAAAAAATGCATAAGTGACCAAAGCATCTTTATATTAGAAACAGCAAAAAAAAAGTAGACAGTTTTATATAAACCACACAGAAAAATCTTTATAGCACTTTCTTTATTTGTACTGCCTAGTTGTTTATAAAAGGAGCATAGCTAGTAAGTGATGAGGCATGCTTGAATTAAGGCTTTTTTTTTTCTGAAAAATTTGATTGTGTCATTAACATTTATGAAGCATAGTAAACACTGAAAATTTGCCCTGAAATGCAAATTCATTTTAAAGAACTCCCAATATCATTCCTGGGAAAATATTTTGAAATATCTACAAATTCTCACCTTTGCAACATTTTTATTCTAACTAGAAAAAAACAAATAAAAATCCAACAACAAAAACACACTTTTTTTTTTCCTCCATACAGAAGGATAGAAATAATTAAGTAATCATTAAAGTTCCTTGGAACATGAGTGCACCCAATTGCAGCTAAGTAAATCTTTTTCATCAGGTAAAAGATGCAGGTTTTAGTCATTAATTCTGATATTTGTATCACATCACATGAAGCAGCAGATGTTATTTATATTTGGGCAGAAGTTAGTGATGTGCAAGTCCTGTCTGCATACACCTGCTCTGTAATGTACCTATGATACAATAATGCAACTCTCCAGAGTATTCTTTCCTTGGAGAAAATATTTCTAGCCATATGGTTACTGTAAATCCAGACAGCTTCAGTGGAAGCCATACTGTAGGGTAAAGCAACAGAAAGACTACACTACTCATTTCATGTTGTCCACCATTTCAGCTTGTCTCAAGGAGACCACCGGTAACAGATCTCCTTCACGAGACCCATCAGCAGCAGATATCCAAGGAGGGGAACCTGTCTTCCACCCACAGTGACTCCAGGGGAGTTAATCCAGGAGAGATCCTGACACCTCTACACCTACTTGCCCAGGGAGCACGAGGCCAGACCAGAAGTAGCACAAGGGACAAGCCCTTCCAATCCTCTCCCCCATCCCAAGAAGGGGGAGCAAGTGAGCAGCTGTGAGGCACTTGGATGCTGGCTGGGGTGAAACCACAACAATCAGAAGCACAGCTGTCCCGCTGCCAGTCGCTGAAAGTTCACAGGAAGAAAGGAAGCATCTTCAGATGCTCTTGGCAAGCTCACCTTAGCTGATTTTATAGCAGCATTTACAAAGCTCAGCCTTTCTGAACTCTTGCATTCATTCATTAATGTTTTATGCCCAGTTTCATTTGTTACTGACTTGTTAGAATATGCCACTAGTGATCTGTTAGATAATCTAAAGACTCTAGACAGAATATGTTTAAAAAAAACTGAACTAAACGACAGAAAATAGAAAACAGCTTTGAAATACTTTAACCTTCATTTATTTACCACTCTGCCTTGCATTTATTGATAGGAAGATTATTGCTTCAAGTTTTTCTTCTTATCCCCTATATCACAAATGAGTAAATCATAGCCAGCCAAACCAAGGTTAAAAATCAGAAGATGCATTTTAAGAAGATCCTGAAAAAAATTTAAAATAACCTTCCATCTATGGAAAAGAGTTGTTAATTCAATGAATTTTGTGGATTCCATGAACTGATAAGCTCTGCAGCTCAGGCAACTCTGAAATTAAATTAGGTTTCAGAAATGAATATTTCATCTTTAAGATACTGTTGCTTGGAGACCTGGGAAAGGAAAGGTGATTTAACACAAAGACATGGGAGTTAGTTACAAGGGGCATCGTTTTCCACTCCAACAGGCACTGGAACATACCATAAAATGCCCAGAATAAAACACTATGTCACAAATGTACAAGAATGTATGTTCCGCATTTTTTATCTGAAAAAAACACCCCTCCTTTTTAGCTTGCCTACTTTCAGCTCAAGCAGTTCATTTTCACACCATTTAAATAATAATAATAAAAAAAATAAAGCATAAAGGCACAATTGCAGAAGTTCTTCAAGTCAAAGTTCTTTTAACTCTTCAGTGAAATCTCTCTCCAAATAGAAAAAATGTCCTAACCTTTCCTGATCTCACCCTTCCTTTTAGTCCTGATTTTAGATTTCTCCCATTGTTTCCAGAGCTGTTATTTAAAGCATGCTGGCATTCCTATGTGTTCACTATAAACAGATTACCGTCCTTCAACCGCCATTTCCCCAAACTGCGCTGCAATTAAAAAACTGAGGTGCAAGTTCAGTGTTTATAAGCATGTCAGGAACAAAATAAAAACAAAATCCTCCGATGAACCAAATAAAACACAAATATATTTCACTGGCATCATCCAATATCCTGGAAAACAGTTGTGTGGAGTACTCTGCATTTGTTGTGTGTGTTAAATATGGGTCTTCCTGTTAGCGACCCTTACAATGCAGTTGTAATTTTATTTCTGGTTTGTAAGACAAAATAGCTCATTCTAAGCATAAAACGGCAATAAGACACAGATACTTTCCCGTGAATAATTTGTGCTCCCTGTATAACATTGAGGGTAACCACCTTTTCAAAAAAAATGAGGGAGCAAGTAGGAGACTAAAAGAATTACTGTTCTCTGCTGTACATCTGAACATTAGGATAGGAGGTGGATAAGCTATCTATTCACAAAGCAAGTGTCATCTTACGGGCTGGGTTTGATTATAGAATCAATCTTAGCTATCTAACTACATCATTTAAAAAAGCAATTGAAGAGGGGGGGCAGGAGGGAACAGCAACCACTTCTAAATTTAGAGTAGTGTGCTTCAGGAGTCTTATGGAGATGGAAGTGAATGTCTGCATTAATGGAAATATGTTGTTTCCATATTGCAAATGTAGTGAACTGATCACACAAGACAAGGCAGTCTCTTGGAATAAATGACAAACAGTAATTTTTCCTGGCAGAAGGCAACTTAATTTTTTGCAAAATAAGATTTCAGCTGAAGAGGATTCAGGGACCAATACTGATGTGTGCATTTGCATGTACATTAGATACTGTATAGTATTTTTTTCTGAATTGCTGCATTCAAGTTCCTCAGGGAATATGGCCATTTTCCCAGTCTGCTATTTTCTCCCCACATTAGACTCCAATTTCAGTTCTCCCAAAATGAGTCCTAACCCCTGTGCAGTTGCTGTTGCTTCTTATAGTGTTTTATTCACGTTTGTGCCCTATAGATTGGGCACTATTTTTCCTGCAGCTTCCAGGCAGGAAAAGTTTGAAATTAAAAAAAAAAAAAAATAGCTACAAAAATTAGTAAAGAGAATATTAGATATGATCAATGCCACTTTACACAAGACCAAAACTCAAATTAAATGCAAAGGTGTGATTTCTAAAAAACAGTCACAGCAGAAGTGTCTCACCAGATTCCAGTATCTTTGTCCAAGATACTATCTTTTTGACACTCAAAGATTTTAAAATACAGCCTTTAAATAAAGGTGTGACCCACACAGCATGTTTATAAGCAAAATTGAACTAAACATCAATATACAATACTGAAATGCTAAAAATAAAAATATATAGTGTACATTTGATCTCCTGCGGCTAGTCAAAGACATAGATGAACCTGGAGGAAACCTTAAAATTAGTCCTAGCTTCATCTTGTTCAGTTTGTGTATTCATAGAACTATTATGGCTACTTTATACATATGAATATATATACACACAACCCCTAAATCTGTACAGTTGAATCAGTACACAGATATATCCAATATTTTTTCAATTCATGAGAAATATTGCTATTAATACACTAACGACCGTGTCCATTCTGTAGGTGTTACCTCAAAACATTAAACTATTGTGATATGCCAACAAAAGCAACTGAAGGCACAATTCTAGCATTAGACAGACTGTATCGAAACCAGCTGTCTCAGGGAGCCCAGATGGGATCTGTCAGTGCTTCATTCCTATTCTTTTCTTCTCCTGAAAACCAATAGGCAACCCCAGGCAAAAAGTGACCCCACATAACTCTACCCAGCCTCAGCTCTAATAAAGCTATTAAATCAAAGAAGTAGTTTACGCTTTTATCAGTTTCAAGTATCAGGGCAAATTGCAAATCAATACACATTTTTAATCATCATCTACAAGTTAAAGCAAAAATAAATCCTGTGGCAATTCTATTTAGTTTTCACTCCTCTTCTTTGGATGTACTTTTTTCCACTAATCTGAAGAGAATTTCATTATAAATGAAACCTAGGCCAGAAAGTCTATTATTGGGGCTTCTGATATTCATCTCTCTGCCATGAACCATTGAAGCCACTAGAAATTACTGTAAGTAGTCAGTATTCAGCCTTGCTGCGATATCACCCTTGGGGATGTGCAGTAATGTAATGGGTTACAACTCTCTTCTCTCTGATATGTCTTTATAATTGGAGATTTGACAATGCACCTATTTCATAGTATGTTTTTACTGCCAAACTATTCTTACTTCTAGCAGTTTATGAATGACGTACTGTTCACACTATTATGTCCATACTAACTTCAGCTCATAGACAATGGTTACACAGTTATTGCCAATTTGGACAAATAATCTAGGAAGTTATTCACTTTTTTATTTTTTAGTTCAAAATACAATTTTCTAAATTCCATCTTGAAACCTGTTGGATTACATATACCAACTCAAACCAATCAGACCCAACAGCACAGATCATGGCCTAATAGAAATCACTAGCAAAACTCTCACCAACTTCAGCCAAACAGGTTCAGGTGCACAGTATCTAGCACCACTGTTTCACTAGCGTATACTTAATACTGCTCAGTGAAAGGTTAGTTAGGATTCAGATCTGCCCTGCAGTCCTTCACCTACATAACAGTATTGTATCCATGCAATGGAAAGTAGCATCCAATTTCCTCTACCAAACCACAAATGGAAACATGAGGCTGTACTTCTATTAACATCCTAACATGACAGCTGCTAATGCCTTTACAATTAAAGGAGACAGACACTACTGCAACTAGATCAGTGATAAAGGACTGCTCCTAGAGCCTTGATGCAGCTCCAGGAATGTATTCCAGAACTGCAATTATTTAAGTGCAGTGTTGCTATGATAGACTAGCAAAAAGGTCCTGGAGCTATGAAACGGTCTTTTCATCCCCAAAATTTCTTGTTGTTCTTAACAGCTCCTATTTGCCCTAAGAAGTCTAAATTATAGATTCTTTTTTATAATCTGAAGGAGCCTTCATTGAGGTATAGAAGAGTTTTAAATTCCTGCTTTTCCTTGCTTATTTCTCTAGAATTTGAAGCTGTGTCTGCCAGTGACCTGAAATCAAATCACAGCTATCCTACAGCAAAGTGCTGCTCTGCCTGTTGTGTTGAATGGACGTTGCAGGTAAGCCTTGGAACACCACTCCAAAGCTTGCAAAAGCTCCTGAAAAATCAGCATGTATGATCTAAGTGCACAGCCCTTTTAATGCTATTCTCTTGTTCCACCAAGGTTACACGTTTGTTCGTCTTTTCTCCAGAACACGTTTGCAGTGGAGCTTGGTCTCTTTCTGCTTTTTCCAGAAGCTGATATTGAGATAGTCACAAAACTCATATCCCATTTTCTGTCAAAACCCCAATTTTTGCTTTTCTAACTGTTTGCATCAAAAGATATACTGAAAGAAGAAGAGTAGAGACAAAGAACATATTTTTTAAGAGCTTACTTTGTTTAGAACAAAGAAAAGCAACATTGGCTGCATCAGTCATACTAATGACCTGCAAAGAGAGATCTAGGTTTTTAAGTTGTATAATAATATGTTCTCAATTAGAAATAGTTCATATGAATAGTTTATTTTTGAAGTATTGCAGACCAATTACTGAAAACAGCATAGCTTTCTTTTTTTCATCACTTTTGCTAACAGGATTATGGGTTCACATTGCCTCGAAATTCCTCCCTCAATGATACTGGAATGAATTTTGTTATCAAAAAGTATCACATATTGAGAAACAGAATCAGCTCAGATCCAGTTCATTCATCATTAAGGCTGATTTGGCAACAGCTAATATTTCCGCTTTTAGCCCAGCAAAGTACTTGATCGATTCAGTTCAGAAGTTAGTTATGCTGACATCTGAATATATAATTTCAGAATGTACCAACTAGGGAATAAAATGACAAGAGGGTGGTTCCTTATCTCAACATTTTTGTTTCATAACTACCCAGAGAGATTTAAATTTCCACCATTTACTCCACTCTATTCCTAGGACTAGAAGCAGAGAAACATGCAAGTCATTTTTTCATTTCCCTGTATCCCACGCCAAAGTGTTTTTCTTAACTTCACCAATTCCTTAAATTAACTACAACTTTCCTTTTTATTTACCAATATCCAGTGAAACTTAGTGAATATCTGCTCTTCATCTTTGTGAAACATAATGGAAATCTGCAGGGTTTGGGGGAGGCTGGTTGGTCATTTTCACAAAAACAAACAAAAAAACATGGGAAAAAAAAAACACAAACAAAAAAACCGAACACCACACCACCACACCAAAACCAGAGGGCCTCAGAAGGCTGTTCAACATAATAAAACATGATTCCACCAGGCCAAACCATTTAGCAGTTTCCCTTTTGCATATTCTGAAGATCTGGAGACACCTCATTGCTTGACACGAGTCAAGGGATATTTAAAAACAAAGAATTTATTTGATTCATTAAATACTAATGCATGTTTTACTAAAAGCATCTCTGTTCCTGCAGATCACTTCTGAGAAAAATCACCACAAACTGGTTATTTACAGACATAGCCACGGAGGTACATACTCTCCTCAGCCTTCCAGGGAAGGCTTTAGTTCGCATTAGCCTACCATCCGGTATTAGGTGTGCGCCTGCAGCACGCAGCATAGCTAAACCTCACGATGTCCGTCCCTGTCTCACCACACACACACCAGACCAGTGATGTTGGGGAAGACACTGGGGCAATGTGCCGACCACTGGGCTGGAAAGCCTGCCGCATCCAGGAACATTGCAGGATTACGTACATCTTTTCTGATCGAAGTTTTAATATTATGTGCTAATTTGTTGGGACCGTCTCACCTTTTTACCTCTGCATTTTCTCCCAAAGCCTCTGAAGTCTTAAATGAAAAGGATCCTCCCTACTTGGTGGCAGAGGACTGCTCGCCACTGGCACTTTCTAGATATTCATGGAATGGATTTCTCTCTCAGACCTCAGTAAATCTCAAACTAAAATGAATTCATAGAAACACCTAATGTTTCATAATGCGGCATGACTGATGAAACACTGTGTGCTGCAGTACAACCCAATATCTAGCCTTCTGGAAACAACCCTGAAATGAATCTCTTTAGTCTGAAAGAGAAAGAGAAATAAATAACAAAACTCACTTGTTTCTACTTACTTGTGTCTTTTCAGCTTCTCAGTAAATTGGATTAATAACTACCAGGGCCCAAAAATAGTGCACTGTTATAAGATAAATTAAGATGAAGCAGAATATGCTGCTAATATGGACAAGAAACATGTGTGGGATTTTTGTGTTTTGGGTTTGGGGGGG
>KL269093.1:16532-38168 GCA_000699545.1 Podiceps cristatus | reverse complement strand
GGGGGGGGGGGGTTGGTGTTTGAAGAGGAGTAGGGGTTGTGCAGGTTTTTGGGTTTTGTTGTTGTGTTGGGGGAGTGGGGGGGGGGGTTGTTTGTTTTGTCTTTAGATGGGACAAACCTGTAGCACATGGACCATACCTAATGTTTTGGAAGCATTCAGATTTTGACTGAAGCCCTAGGTCATCTTAAAGAGATGTAGATCATTTCCAAATTAAAAATACTTGCCCTGACTAAGTCAAGCAAAGAAAAGCAGTTTTAAAGATTGAACTGATTTCTTCTCAAGTTTTATCAGCATGTGTATATTTTTCCAATCTCCAAGACTAGGATGATAGAAAGCAATCAACTCAGCTTCACTTATATGTACAGTGGTTTTCACCTTTAGATTTTCAATAAAACAATATACGGTCTGCAAATAATACAAAGTAATCTAATCCTTGCTAAAAATAGTTTCCATAAGAATGTATTTTTAAATATCAAGGAAATAATTCTGTTGATCATGAGATAAATATACATTGTCTTCTAATCTCTAGACTATATGTAAGTTTGAAGCATTCATTTCAAGAGGTTTTGTTTTGTTTACAGTATGATTGAGTTAACATTAAATGACAAAGAAGAAACAACTCATCATTGCCTTTTTCACACACCAGTGGAAGGTAAGAGAGGTGACAAAAGAGCAATCACTGCTACAAAAAAAAAAAAAAAAGAAAAAATAAAAAAAGAGGAAGGAAAGAAATGAAGACCTCCAAATGTGAATATTTTAGATTTTATTGAAAGGGAAAATTTGAGGACAATTATCAAAATCCATGTATTTCTGGACTAATTAAATACACGACTAAGTAGCTCTTAAGGTTGATTTGACTTGGTTAATTTACGGTTTAAAAGGCCACGGACACCTTGTGACACTAGCAAAAGTGTTGTGTTGCAAGTGAAGAGCAAGAATACTTAAAGGGATTTACTTCTCTAACAAGATTTACCTTAGATCTAATAGACACACAGGTTCTTCATAGATAGCAAGTTGACAAACTTTACTCAGTGTCTGTGAGGAACAAATGGGAACATGTCACTAAAGCCTATTTCTGTGCCATAAGACATTCTGTTGCATCCTTCTAAGTGATTGAGCTATATTTTTATCTTCCATCCCTTCTTTTCCACCATCCCACCCTTTTCTTCAGGCCCTATCCTGATAACAGAGCAAGCCCAGCAGATATATAGAGATAAATATATATATATGCTTTGAGGGATACATACGTTTTCAAGTTCAAACTTCCCTTCTCCTTCAGTTGACTTCGACGTACTTTGGATCAGGGCTGTGCGAAGCCTGACGAAATTAAAGCCCTAGATCAGCTCAGTGCTAAAAGCTCACGCATACTTGCAAGAGAATCGACAGAACTACTCATCTTCAGCTTAAAGTTAGAGATTCAGCAGGCTGTTTATGCATCTAAGACAAAGTTGGTATCCAGTTCTGAGGGCGGTGTTTGGTGCCAGAAAGAAAATTTACTTCCTTCCAAGCGTAACTGGGGGAAGAGGGATGCACAAGGAAACGCGGACTATTTTTTAACATTTTCACAGGCTTGGTGTTTCCAGCTTTCAAGATAAACCTCTCGACTTTGCTTTGACATTAATTTCTGATAAATGCCTCAGGTTTACCTTGGCATTTAACAAAGCAGCAGGAGACCATTATCCTGTGACAACGCTCTATTCCACTGATACTATCTCTTAATTGGAGAAAATTTCTCTTCATCTGAAAATGTTTGGCAAGGTTCCCCATAAAAAACTATGGTATATCCAAGTTGTAAGCTTTAATAAGATAGGGAATAAAATACCCAGAGCAGATGTAAATCAAATCTTTCCTATCAAGCTGCAGAAAACAAGCCCATTGTTACAGACACCACTGTGAACCCCAGCTTTTAATTATTTATACAAACTACTTACATGATAGGATGGTCAGTGCTATAGATGATAATACAGCTCATTTGTTTGTAAAACAAAGCAAACGGGAACGAACGTCAATTGTCAGAACAGCAGAAATTATTTTAATTGCTTTTGCACATAAGTGACAGCAATAGCCTGCCTGTCATAAACAGGAGACACACAACTTGGAGGAAAAAATAGAACTAAAACAGCTGACTTAGATTTGCAAGAGATTTATACTGTACCTCCCAGGTTCTGCCATTAATCTGCTTTGCTTCTACTTGGTTCTCAGCTAGGAACTTAATAATGTTCTTAGCTCCACACTCGTACTAGACCCAGAAAGCCAACTGCCCTGTTGGTACGGTTAAGTTCAGAGCCAGTGTGGGTATCTCTTCCTGTACAGGGCTGCTATACTATATAAGTGCGCTTTAAGTCTTCATTCGCAAAACCAATACCTCTTTTCTTGATTGCAGTGCTGCTCCTACCCTCCTGCTCAAATGGCTGACTCATACATAAATGTCATAACCAAAAATAATACCTTGTACAATATTAAGGTTTTGCTCAGTCCAGCCTAATATTTCAATGCCTCCATTCTGGATTTTGGAATCACCTTGTGATCAGCTAATATACACAGTCTTTCTTCACTGCTATCATCTGCAGAACAGGAGCCCCTTATACCTAACAGCTTGAAAGACACTTGTCGGTTCTCAGTCTTTCTACTGCAGTTCATAGTCATCTGATTCTACTTGCTTAAAATTACAATCCCTTTTGGTGCTATTGATGCTGTCTCAGCTATGCCTCATCTACAAACCTCATATCCAAACCCTCATTTTTTTTTTCCTACCAAAGAACACTAACAAAAATACTAAACAAATTAAACATCAAACACCTTGGCATACTCCACTAATGGACTTCCTTACACAAAAATTCCATGCTGTTGCCCTTTCCTAACTCACCATCCTTTTCTTCTAATCCAAGTTTTCTATAGGTTAACTAACCATTTCCCAAGTGGTAGCTTATCAAATGCTTTACTGAAGTCCAGAAAATTAGATCTACTGCCTCTCTATTGTCTAGATTATCATTCATCTTCAAGAGCAGCCCCTCTCTTTTTCCATTTAGGGAATGTGATTTTATCAGTGCTCATAAGGAAAGCAGGGCTTTACATCTGTGTTATCCCCTTCCATACAAAAAACAACATACTTCAAGAAGTATTGGTGATAATTATGTACCTGCTGATCAAGAATTGCATCAATAGCTGCATCAAAGCCTGGGTTGGGTTTTGGTTAAATATAATAAAATTTTACCATACATTTCCTGAAAGCCCAGGCCAAATTTCAGTCTCAGGAAGGAAAAAAAAAAAAAAAAAAAAAAAAAAAAAAAAAAATCACACACCACTACAACTGATTCAATTATTAAAAAGTATTATTCTTTTCCAACCTTATTTTTCTTTTCAATGAATCATTGAACTTCAGAGATGGATGGATTTTTTATAGACAAATATGCAAAGGATAGTTGAGAACACATGCATAAATCTCCCAAGGACAACTTTCCTTGACCCAATGACAATATTCTGATGTGAACTGATGATACTTTTTGCTCATGCTGTGCACCAAGTTGCACAAACTATCTACACAGAACCAGCTCCTGGTTCCCAAAACTGGCCCCATTTGATGGGCTTAGATGAATCTGTAGGAAAAAGCTCTGCCATTCTCTTCTATTGCAGCAACAAGCCCCCTGCCCATTCCTTTCTAACATCAGCTACACCTCCCACTGAGAACAGTAAGGAGGAACGTGAGGTTCTACAAAAGGTACACAGCTGTGTGTGCACACTACAGCTCCCCTCTTATAAGGGAAAGCAATTTGATAAGTGGCCTCACATGCAAAAGCAGTGACACTGATAATATAATAGGTTATTCTGTTTTTTCCTCACATCAGGGACAAGTAGCATGTAAATGGAAGTGAATATAGGAATGTGAATATGGAACAGGAGATCTTCTACAACTACCAGTTGCAAGGAATACATGCCATAAAGTAGGGATCTGCCTGGATTAGTGGTATTTTTAGGTAGCATGGTAGGTTCACATAGCCACCCCAATGTCTCTACACATACATATGCTGCTCTTCTTTACCATCTCCCCTTGAAGAGATGGTTAATAACTGCCTTAGTAAAAGAAGCAGTCCAATCTTCTATCCTCCCGCCTCATCTTCCTTTGGTCCTCCAATTTCATCCTCTCTAAATAGAGTTCCTTCTTACAAACAAGATCATTAAAAAGCTTTGAGCCAGTTGCTCATCTGGTATCTCAATGGATTAGACTGTAAAACAGGGGAGGGATGATGAATATTCTGCTTCCATTTACTGCTAAATTTAGTTAGTAGTACCCTCACTTGGCCATATTTTACAATATAACATTTAGTAATATCTATACCACTTTAGAGTGTACAATACCATTAGCCTAAGAGTGTCATGCACATGATATTTTATAATGAATTAACTGTATTCATAGCCAAAGTCTCAGAGATACAATTTTTCTATTTCAGCTACATTTAATAATCTGGTTTAGTTAATATGCATATATCAATGCTAAAAATTAAAACTATGCTTTGCTTACAGGAATTTGGAGGAGGGGATTCTTTAAAATTTCTAACCACCAAAATGCTTCATCCTCTGTCAGTCTATAAGCATTTGCATTTGTGATATTACCGATGCTGAGGAGCACAACTTAAATATAAACAGTATAAATCCATGTTGCCACTGCGGGCATATGCAGCACAATCACCTTATCTAGAGCAAAGTTTGTCGACTTAGCACATTGTAGTTGATGCTGTGTGTCACCTGTCTCTTGTTTGTCTATAGATTAGCACAAAAATGTCATTGCAAACTAAGTGAATAGGGCACAGACTAAGCACCTGCCACTTTTAAAACTCTTTAGAAGACTCTCTTGTTTATTTTGTAAGCACCCAGGGGTGCAGTTAAATAACCGCATTGAAACAAACAATACTGGTGATTATTAAGGAGGCTTTTCACATGAAAATTCACTTCAGAAAAAAAAATGTTTTGCAGATGTAGAGAAGAAAACTGTATCACTAAGAACCACTCAAAATACTTTGGTGGACCAAAACACCTTTATTTTTCTCTTGGAAATCTGCCAAGTTCACTGTCGGTTTGAAAAGAATTCTATAGCTGGAGGCTAAAGCAGAAACTGCAATGATTTAAAAGAGAATTGGCTACAGTAAGAATGATAATGCACCATATCGTTAAAATGCAACTGGCATCTTAGCCTCCCTACAGCTCTTGAAAATGTGCTTACTCCTCAACTATTTACCAAGAAAGGAGCAGAAACAATTGAAATCACACAATATAGAAAAATGTTTAAAGAACTTGGAAGAGAAGTACATGCAGAATAATTTGCTGGTAGGACTGTTAAAATAACTATGCATTATACATGGGCAGATTACAAAGAAAAGCATATGGAAATATATAGCCGAATTTAGTACTGTATTCATTTATCTCAATTAAACATATAGCAAATGAATTAATAATGAGGGTCCACTTACATTTAGGAAATTAAGGCTTTACTTGCAGCTTGCGGATTAAACATTTAAAATGTGAATATTATCAGGCCTACGACATTTTAAACGCTTGGAGGATCATCAACTGCTTTCTAAACTGCTTGGGAAATTAGATTTAGAAAGTCTTTGCATCAAAGCTTTGTATAGTGGTCTTCTATGGAAAGCTGTTTTGCAAGACTAAGACTATTACAGAAAATAGCTGTAGTTTCACAGTGAAGGAAGAGTTCAGAAAGGCCTTCAGCAGTTTCAGATAACTGAATTTGTTATTCAGATGTTGCTTACTCTAAGAAGATAAAAATATGCAGGCTTAAGTCAGAAAACTGCACAACTGTGTTTTGCAGGTTCACTGGGAAGAATTTATTTACAACTAGATGCTTAACTTGCAAACTCTGTCGGTAAGACTTTCCTCACAAAATTCAGTTTGACAGGTTTCATTTGTTCAATAGTTGTGTCCAGTTTTACAATTAAATAGAGCTGTTTCACTCAGCATTTATAAATGACACCAGGTGCCATAGCAACATGATTACAAGTTTCCATCAATTTGTAGAGCTGAGTAAATAATTATCAGTGAATAATTAACTAAACAAAATTAGCCTCTTTCTGCTTCCAGCATATCCACAAGCAGATTGTATTTTCTCAAATGTATTCGTTATTTAAACCACATGGAAACACTCCAGACCCCACAGAACCAGATCTTCAATATGCTATAACTCCACGTGAGTTAGATGACTAGCTAAAAGAGATACTCAGGACTTCCCATGGGAAGTGCAAACCAAGCAGGGTCAGGGGAGGGGACACACACACAACACAGGACTGGACATGACACACAACCAAAAACATACTACTGAAGAGAGGATTGTCATTTAAATATTTAAATACTTCAAAGTTTTCTTTCACCCAGGTCTAAATATATAGGTCTCCTAACATCAATTAATTGTTTGTTATAGGAAAATTGACTGTGCAGAACACTTTAATCAGAAGTCACCAAACAAGGATTTTCAGAGAAGGCTCATGGCTAGAGCTCTCATCTCCAATGAGATAATACTGGCACCTGGATGATTAACTTGCTTAAAAACCCCCATCCCAAGAGAAAGGAAAGTATGAGTCATAGATCTTGCCAGATCTTGCAAGAACACTCCCCCAAATAAGCCAGACTATGTTTCTAATACTACAGCCCCAGAAATGTACCACTTTGTCATCAGACCACTAATAAGCAGCCTGGCTGGTAGTAAAATATTTATCACATCACAAATCTGAGACCAGAAGAGGGTCCTGAACTTTTAGTGACAGCTACAAGCCTGGAACCAACAGCTTGTATCCTTCTTGCAGGAAGTCAAGTATCCCTAAATTAGAAACGCACCCTTACCTTACAGAAGCAGTCCTGCAGGACAGGAAGAGGCTGAATGTTTTAGACCTGTCAACTGCATTGGCCAGTTCTTGTTTCTTATAAGCATTTTTACTTGGGCATTAGAAGGCAGTGAGACAGCACACAAGACAAGAGACCTTGCCTTTCTGTACAAGAAATATGGTAGTTATAGAATGAAGGGAAGACAAATCAGTAGGATGTTTTCCTTCCCTACCCTTATTAGGAGAGAAGGATGCAACAACATTTTTTTAAAATTAGGAATTTTTTTTGGCAGAAAAAAAAAAAAGTGAAGATACACAGAAAAGGGTTACAAATTCTTCGGTCTAAGTAAAAAACTGATCTCTTTATAGCAGGTAAGAGCAGTCATAGGTCCACTTTAGCGCAAAAGGGACCAAACACTCTAGTTTGGACAAATTTCATTGTTAAGCCTGGCAAGTCTAAGAACAAGGTTTAGCATTTTGTGTTGTTTGCAGACCTATGTGCTACACTGGAACTGTTTCCACGTAAGATGAGTGATGGCTGGGGAACCTTCCTCAGCTGAAAAATCAGATCTACACTTTGAAATTCAAATAAAATAGTTCAGAGTCTTGCTAGAAAACACTCCTTACAACTCCAAGCATGTTCCTTACAGCTGGGAATGCATTTGGTATCTCTCCTACTCATCTCTTCTAGGCTGGTTATAAAGCAAAGAACCCTGAAACTCTTGCATACCTGGGTTACAAGTTAGTTGGCACCATGTGAAGTTGTCCTTTAGAAGCAATGGGGCCTTTTTTTTTCCCTCTCTCTTTTTATTAAAAAAAAAAAAAAAAAAAAAAAAAAATTTTATAAAAAAAAAAAAAAAAAAAAAAAAAAAAAGAGAGCAGGATTTTTGTTAGTAGACAGTAACAAACAGCACAACGTGTAAAGCCTAAAGCCTTGGAGAAGTTTGCTAAAGCTATGGAAGGTCTATTCCAGTGGTGACGTCAGTCTCACCTAAAGAAATGTTTCTTAGCCCTTTCATTGAGATGGATGCAGTAACTGCCAGCCCAAACAGGTCTCAGCTCAGCTTCTATTGCCAAACATTGCCTCACGCCCTTCGGTAGATACATTCTACCACAAACACCAGGAAACAGGGATGTGCTGTGATTCACACTTTGCATAACTGAGACATGGAGACCGACCAGCTTCTACAAGGGCAGAAACAGCTCATGGCAAAAGGAATTATATCTGATTTCTGAAGACTTGACTTGCTCCAAGAAGCATATTTTTATTTTTAAAACCTTGAAATTCTTTTTTTAAAGAAAAAGTGCCAATATCAAACTGTAAACAGACTTAGTTTCTCAGATTTCATAGAATCATAGAATGTTTTGGGTTGGAAGGGACCGCTAGCGGTCATCTAGACCAACCCCCCTGCAGTGAGCAGGGACACCATTGCCTAGATCAGGTTGCTCAGAGCCCCGTCCAACCTGGTCTTGAATGTTTCCAGGGATGGGGCATCTAGAATCTAATATCAAACTGAGTGTATATTGATATGTATGAAAAATATGAAGATAAAGTGACAAAATGTTCACTCTGATTTAATTAGTTTTTAGCCACTTCTAAAAAAAAAAGCAAACCAAAAAACAAAAATACAAAACAAAATGCTGAAACCTTCAGTCAGCTGCTAATATTACTAAATCAATTCACCTTTCAAGAGACTTTTACACCACTAAAGGTGCTAAATTCACTGCTCTGAGATCTGACAAGAAAAACTGGAAATGGCTACTTTCTCCTACCCTCAGCATTTTCCCAAAAGGTAACACTAGGCTTGATTTTCTTACCTAAGGAGCCTTCCACATTGGTAACTACACAGGTTTGTCTATCCACTGTTTTCAGCATGTTCAAGCCAGCAGAGGAGACTGCAAAACATTTTGCTGGTGACACTCCATCTCATCTATATTAAGCCTGGTTTTACCATCTGAAAGATAAACCTGAACGAATATTAACTCTCACTCACACATTCAGGATAAGATACCAGCCGTTTGCCAGATGAAGCATGCAAAGGCGACAACAACCCTTTCACCATCTCTTTAACAAGGTCTTCTACAAGCCACCACAGCTCCTGGTCCACACTGTGATGTTGTTCTCTGCCTGTACCTGGATCAGACTCCAGCCAGGTTTCCCTAACAAATAAACACCATAATGATTAAAAAAAAAAAAAAAGGCATGTCACCATGTCACCTGGGGACTCTCTCTATAGGCCTGCACCTGGAGCTAGCCCCAGGGCGCACGTACACAGCTTGGGAGTGAATCAAGGCAGTACTAACCTGCCTTCTAAAGCATCTGCTCTCTTCCTATCTCTTTTTTTCCTGGACAAATGAATGAAAACACTTTTCATGTGTCCTAGCAACCCAGGAAACAGATATCAGAGAGATCTAAGTCTTTGTAACAAGCCGAGATCCACACAGAAATGCTTGCTGCTGCTCCAGAAGTACAGGTATTGTCCTTCTTAAGGTGCAAACCCCTAACGATCTGACAGTCATAGGGCTCTCTCGTTCATCAACCCAGCAAAACACTAAAACTGAAGATCTTCCCCCTGCCCAAAACAATCCCAGTTACACGTAATACAGCTTTTATGATTTAATGCCTTGTTACTACAGCAACTAGATATCAAACAGAAAATAGGAAGCAAACATATGTGCAACATTCAAATATTACAAGTGTTAATGATATTTTTCACAAAATAAAACTACATGCTATTTGACTACCTTAACTTCTGACACATAGCCTCAACCTAAATAAAGTTTTCATGGAATTTCAGAACATATCACACGAGATGTCACAAACTCTTTTTAATAGAGAAGCATGATTAAAGAATAAACACATGATTCAGAAAACTTGGTGTTTTCAGGTCTGATACAGATTTGGCTTTGGCAGAAAGCAGACCTGATTTCAGCTGATACAGGGTTAGAGTTCATTCCCTGATTTGAATGGGCTTTGGATTGAGTAGTCCTCTTCTGTGCCAGAGGAAAATAAGACTTTTGGTTCCTCAAAAGAGTGATGTCTCTCGACTAATAGGATCATGTAATACCTGAATATATTGGTACTTTTGTCAAAAGGAACACCACAAATAAGACCAAAGAACCACTGGGCTATACACAGTAGAACAAAAGAATCAGTGCCCCAAAAGAGTGCATGGTAAAAAGCATATAAGGAAATAACTTAGTTTCCTATAGTCCACAAATGGGAAGCTAAAGCACAGCAGTTATTTAGAGGTATCTCTCTCCATAAATTCTTAACCTTGAGACCTTTATCTCACATGCTCTGAACAAAACTGCTTACGTTATTACGTGCTTCCCTGCAAATTTTGTGCAGAAACACATCCTCAGATGAAATCTACAGTTATTTTTATTGATCATGCATATTAGTGATATTTAATAACTTTACATTGCATTGTAACAGAGGATCACCAGGGCCTGAAAGTGAGAGAACTATCTATTGGTATCAGAAATTACCATTCTGATACAATCTGGCCTGTTTACAAGTAGCCCCTTTGGAAATCATTCAGAACGTTACTCTGAACAGAAAGCTGACCACACTTCCTTGCGAAACCTCCCAGTTAGAGGTGTGATAGGTTAAACTGTGATATTTTCATTCTGCGTGCCCTACAACAAATATTAACAATTGTTTCAAAACATAAGATAAGTTCTGGGATGCTCTATCTTTTTAGACATCTACAGGGAATACATCTATAATAAATCTAACTGGATTTTACCACAGCTCCTCATAGCAAGCCTGAAACCGCTTTCAACAGTAATAAAAAAGAACACTTTACAAAGACAGCTTAACTATGAGCATACTAGCCAGTATAACATCTGAAATCTGAATGTGTCATTGTAGATTGAGTCATTTTATGTCTCCACTTAGGTGTTAAAAAACAGCACACAAAACACACAACTGTGGGAACTGAAGGGGAGGCAGTGGGCAGGGAGAAGCAGCAAGACACTTGGAGCAAGCCACAGCAATTCAGAAACAGAACCTGAACTCTCCATTCACCTCCCCCTGGCATCTGGAAAACAAAAAACAAAACCAAAAAAACCCAAAAGAAACAACAAAAGAAAGTAGATTAGGACAGGTTAAGAGGATGATTTTTTCACCTTTAAGCACCTGAAAAATATTTGAAAAACATTTTCCGTCATCTGGAATCTTTATAATAACACATGTAGAAAATCTGTAGATAATAACAGATCCTTATCTGCTAAGCATATATTTCCATTATGATTTTTAATTAAACAAGCTGCTGGCTAGAAAGCCGAGTTAGAAATATATGGCTTTGATACAGACTTTCTGAACAACATTTGACAAGTCCCTTAATCTTTTTCAGTCTCAATTTACCCATTCATGTAGTGGGGCCAGTGACATTTAGCTATGTAACAGGGGTGGCTTATTTGATATTCCTTAAAGACTCCAAGATCTGTGAACAGTAGATGTTAAAGTGCTATAAGGTTCTATTATTTCTCAGCACCTTCCTTTCAAGTCATCCTCTGACTGGAAAAGAGGACCAACAAAAAGCCCATCAAGCAGATATTGCTGTAGCTCCTAAGCAAAAGGAGAAGCGTAGTTCTTAAGATGATGTAAACTGTACAGGACATCAGTACAAAGACACTGATGAAGAAGCCCCCTCCCCCCCACTTTCAGGGCACATTAAGTTTTCTTCAACTAATTCCACAAGGCATTTTCCTTATTCACTAGACCAACATGCTTCAGTGGACAAATGTAGGTTGTCATTTCTGCAAGACTCTTATTTATATCCTTCAGAAAAAAAGCGTTCTACTCATCTTTGGTGTGTTATTTTTTTCCCCCTACCTTTTTGACTTCCAGTCTACAGGATGAACTACTAGACTCCTAGGAATGAAGGATTAAATCCCTCTTAACTCCCCAGGAATTCAAAGCGAGGGCTCGTTCACATACACATATACCCTTTAATACCGGGAGCACCTCACAAAGACAAATACTTTTGCATCATAATCAAGAAATATCAGTATTAAATTCTCATCGGTGTGCACAATCTGCACTCTGGACCATAGAAAAATCATTATATGATAGAACTGAAAACGAAGAACTGCATTGTGTGAAGTGGCTGGTTCTCAACCAGAGAGCATCCTTCCTTTCAGTGCCCTGTCTTGCTCTGATTATTTTACACTTTTACTCATTCTGCTCTCTGGCTGCTCCTGCTTCAGACACTTTTGAAGCCTGTCCTAGTGAGAGGATTAAGCATTCTATAGTCAGCTCTTCTTTCTTGATTTGCTGAGACACTCAATGCTGTGCAGTTGAAGACTCCCTTGTAACAGGGTCCGGGCACACTCAGGTAGTCTGGAAGAGCATCCACTTCCTCAGAGATCCCATGGGATTTTAACTGGAGCATTACACAACTCTGTTTGAATAACACCTTCTTGTTTGGCTGATCTTGCTCTTTTCCGGTGTTATATTCCATATCTTTTACTTTCTAAAAACAAACAACTAAACTAAATTATATAAGCCATTTCCAGTTTTTGCAGTCCTCCATGATAAACTTCTACAATTCTTCCTATGATCTCTGCACCACTTGGGCATGAACACTGGGAGGAAGGCTTGCCCAAATCTACACACCTTTGGAGATCTCAGTGTAGCTTTGAGGATAACAGGGTCACCACTAAAAAAGTCTGTCAGCCTCACTTATGTTGGGACAAAGCAAGGTAGCCCCACTGAAGTCACTCATTATCAAGTGTTTGCTGTCAACTATTGTCACCTAGGTTGTTTTTTGTTGTTTGTTTTTTTTTTTTTCCTGGAAGAAATAAAGCTGTTCATTTGGCAAAAATTCACTGGAGAAAAGGAATACAGTCTTATTCTACTGAGTCAGATGGAGAACAAAATATAAAGTAACATAGTTGAATTTAGTTCAGATGTTATAGCAAAATATATTTATATGACTTTTTTTTTCTTAAATAATCACTAACTGTCTGGACCTCTGTTCTGCCACTCGAGTTTGGTTCCCCTTTATATTAATATAATATTCCTAGAATCAGCACAAGATCTGCTCAAACATAACTGTAGCTCTTAGAAAAATCAGTCACTAGTGTACACAAGCAGCATATATATTTTTCATGTTATGCAGAAATGCATGCCTTCATTGAAAAGATCAACATGCAGCCCAAAGTGTTAAAAAGAAACAGGGAAGAACAGTTGAGCAGATGAAGATGCATTCCAATTTTTCTTTTTCTCTTTCAACCTTCCTTACCCCAAGACATGTATTCCAGATATACATGTAATGCAGAGCAGTTAATACAAACTGAGATTGACGTGGCACTTATCTAAAGGGATACTGCGATTCCAGGATACCTATTGCACTCTAGCTGATAGGAACTTCAGAAGCTCTGAGTCAAAACCGACTTCACAAAACCACAACAGCACATTTCACCTTTGCCAACAGACATTGTGTAAGCTAGTTTATAGTACTGTGCCAAGGGCATATCATCCAGACTTTTCTATTTCAGCTGAAAGAAAACCCACTATCTGATAAGCTAACATGATGAATGTTCCAAGGACTGCACAAATAAGTAGAAAACCCAAGAGTTTCTGAACTAAACTTCCCTGTTTCTTAAATTCCCCAAGTTAAAATACATTTTGCAAGACTTACTAACGTGTGTATACATACACATTATCCTGCCTGTTATGAATTCCCTGAAAATACTGAGTATTCAGAACATGAGTTCTATTTTAGTCATTATTAAATGCCAGCAAGAAAAAACTGCCATCCCTGTTAAGAAACAAATAAATTTCTGCAATATTGGGTTTTTATAAGACCTGATCTTAAAAATGCTATTATAAAGACAGCTTTTCAAACATTCACTAACACTTATGAAAGTATTATGACTTCAGAAACCATACAAAATGGGTATGAGGCCTTGTATCATCTATTCATTTGTCCTCATTTTTCCAGCAATAAAAGAACATAAGACTACTGTCATAAATACTGTATAGATATATTGACGCTACAAAGCACACAAACAACTCAGGAGTCCAGTGTGCTTTGTTCACCAAATGAGAATAGAGTCCACTTTCACTCAGTCATCTGAAAAGCAGTGAAGAGTAAACTGATGATTTTGGTTTTTTTTTTTTAATTCAAACTTTTCATATAGAACTATTTTAAGACCTCCTGACCACGCTCCCCTCTGCCTTCCTTTGGAGGATTGTATGAAGCACGTACAATTCAAGCATCATTATTTCTACAGTCACATTCTTTTGACAAAGGAAAAGGTCTCTGTCACAAAATAGACAAGTTGCTGGTTGGTAAAATATGAGTGATATGTTAAACAGATCAGGGAATGCACTGAGTCAAATTCTAATTTCCCCTTCATGCTTTTCAGACAATGTTTTAAAATCAAGTTCAGTTTCTCTACGTCATGGCCTTCTTGAACCTTAGTAATTACAGTATCTCTAAGAGCAATGAAGGGTGAACCACAAAAGAGATGTAGCTACAGCTCTGTTCAGATAAGCATTAAAATTTGACATTTCTAGTCAGTAATTTTCAATTCCTGGGGAATTTCTAGTTGGCTAGAAGTACTGTGATACTTAAAATGCTGACAGAAAGGCTATGTATTTTATGCTTTCATGCTGAACTGAGAAGTAGATGATGCTTTTTACCCCAAATTAGAGAGAGAACACTAGGATTTTACAAATTAAAAGGAAAAAAAAAAAAAAAAGCTTGGCAGAATATGATCTTATGTTTGTTACTTAGAAAAAGAGAGAGAGAAGGCCACTCCAAGGCCTACTTTAAATTTTGAGGTACATCATGCTCCTTCATAGGCCTGGATTAACAATGAAAACCAAGCACAGACTCAGAATTGACAGTTTTACAAGGCAGAGGGGGGTGGGGGTGGGAACACAAACAAAAACCACAAAACAACCAACAAAATGAAACACTACCCAAAAAAACACAACACCAAAAGCACTAGAGCTGCAGCTTAGGTAAGAAAAAAAAAGACTTAGATGAACACATAGAAAAATAAGACCGATGACAGAAAAATTTACCATGTACTCACATAAGAATACTACCAGTGATTTTGCAAGCTATATAGTGTAGCTCTCAAAACTCAGACTTTATTCTGCAGGGGAAATCATTATGGTTATAGATTTATGAGAAAGTAAGGCAAACCAGTATCCAACAGATTAAGTATTAAACATACAAAGCTTCCCAAGAGCAGACAGAAAATCTGCCAAGTTTTTTTCCTATGCTTATTGAATTGAAAGTCAGCATAATCCAGCCTAGAAAGAAAAACATTGCAGGGACCAATATAACTTTATAGTGTAAGGCTTGTGTTCACAGTGAAATATGACACTTTTAAATCAAATGCCATCTATTCCAAAATGTGCCTAGTGATCCTCTCAGCCCCTTCCTAGAACTCACTAGAGCCAATTAAAGAGCTTTAATTTGTCCTGTTTTTTCAAATACCTTTTGTAATCAGTCTTAAGGTAAAAAGGGTATATGCAAAGTGCTATCTTTCTCACTTCATAGCAATTGATATCTAATTTGCACTAGTGCAAGAACTTAATGTGATTCAGAAAAAATAGTGAATCATGTTTGTGACCTTCTGGTAGTCACTCAGAAAAAAACCTGAAGCGTGTGCTTATAAACAAGGAATATATTTAGTCTCAAGTGAACCAAATCCTCATTTCCCTAGAAGTGGTCAAGGTTTTTCTTCCACCAGGACAGCAGGAGTCTTAGATGGAAGACTGCTATTCATATCCATCCCAGATAGAAGGGAAAAAAAAAACAAAAACAAAACAAAAAAACCCCACACAACAAAAAACCAAAACAAACAAGAAAACACAAACCCACCAAAAAATGAAAACAAAAAACATAACAAAAACACCCCACCCAAAATCAACTTTCATTCTTGCATCTTTATGCAAAGTAAAAAGGAATCACTAAATGAAACACACTAAGGCTTTAATTCTTCTTCAAAGATGTAGACAGACTTCCATGACTGTAAAGGCAAATTCCATTCTCCATCACCCCTGAGAAGGCCTTTGGCAGGCTGAGTGGATAAATTCAGCTGAGAGGAAGAATCCAATGCTTTATTTATCTGATTTCCTGAAGAGATGTACCAAGATGAGAAATACAATGTGATAAAAGATTGTATACTAGTCTGGACTGATTTTGTTTGAGTTTTATGTACCATAATACATTATGGTTGATTTTCTGATCAGTGTGAGGGCAATAAACAGTAGAAAATTAGCAGAGTTTCCATGTTAACTGTCAGCAGGTGCAAAAAACCCACTCGTTAACTTCCATTAAAACAACAGAAATGGAGAAGTGTTGAAGAAATTACTTTCACCATTTCATTAACTGAACTACAACATAAAATAAAATCAGACATCACGTGTTTTTAACTCCAAATGAAATACTTCAATGGATTAGGAGTTCAATATGTCTTCTATTGCATGTCAGATATACACCACAGGTTATCCTAGCATCTTGTTCACTTCACAATCTAGTTAGCATATGCCCAGAACCTGCTTAGAATTATAGTATTCCCAACATAGCAATTCATATTTGACATATTTTGATATGTGATGTACAAAAGCTTCTGTCACTTTGGAGCATGTCAGCCTTCCCTGCTCTTGTCAAAATCCAATAATCTAAATTAATGGAAGGTTTTCTTTTCCCTATGTTGAACCAGGTAGTCAGCAACTGATCTGCTGAAGTATCCTTAAAATTTTACAAAACAACAACAACAAAAAAACCCAAAACCACACACACAAAACCACCCATCACAACACAAAAAAAAGGCAAGCCACAACTATCCCAAACCCATTTCTAAATGCTGTACTCTTAACCAATGAAAAGTTTTGTTCAAATTACTATGCATCACAAAAATACCTATCATCAGAAAGGAAATGCCTTCTGAACTATGAACAGCATATATTAGCTTGATAATGAAGTATCAGAAGACAGGTTGATCATATGCCAGCTTTGTCACACATTCTAAAAACAATTAACTCAACACTTCACTGCTGGAACTTCTGCCAAATTTGCCACGTTATTGAATAATTACTTATCTAAAGTGATGAACAAATAGACAAACCTGAAAGTTCTTTTGAGAAATACAGTTTTACTGATTAACACCACTAATAGTATTAGTCACATCAGTCCACAGTATTGACATATAATACTGTAATAGCAAGGAATAAAAAACCCCTTAAACTGAAATACGGAGAATTGAGGAATATAGTACAGAGGCTTAGAAGTTAGGCACGTCATCCCTCCAAACACATTTAAAGGTTTGGGCAATTCCAAAAAAAAAAAAACAAACACAGAAGCAGCTAAGAAACCCCAACAAAACACACACACACACACACAAAGCAAACAAAAAACCCCCAAAACCCCCCCAAAAACAACACAAAAACCCCCACATAAACAGACACACACACACACAAAAACACACAAGAAAAAAACACCCGAACTCCAAACATCATGGATCTGTCTGAACAGAAGGGGAAGAGTTCAGCTGTGTACAGTAACTGTTGCACATCTACACTCTCCTACACGGTCTCCACCACCACAAAGAATGCAGGCTCATGGGGTGGGGGGTTTTTTGTTTGGTTGGTTGTTTTTGGTTTGGGGTTTTTTTTGAGTCACAAGAGCTCTGTTCCCATAGCTACAAAGAAGTTCTGAATAATCTTGGGTCATTAAGGATTCTTTGTGCAGATGATGGCATTTTGAAAAGAAGGAGAGCTGACAAAGTTTTTAATGGGAAAGTGGCTCTGCTAAAGGAAGAACTCTGTATGGAGACCATGCAGTGAGCTATCAAAATAAGGGAGTCGTAGATCACAGCACCAATGAGCTCATCAACAACCTTCTCTCACAAACTATTTCAGGCCCAGTGTAAAGTCCCACAGAGAAATAATTATTGCTAGAGAGGAAAGCCCGAGTTTCACAAAAAATCTTAAGGTAGAGTTGGGTTTTTGGGGTTGTGAGGTTTTGTTGGTTTGTGGGTTTGGTTTTGAGGGGTTGTTTGCTTTGGGTTTTGTTTGGTTGATTTTTCTTCCCCCATTCTCCAGGAGACGAAGGTGTCCCATATCCCCATCACCCCTCCATGTCCCAATGCATTTTTTTACAGCCAATGAATTTTGGGAGATCTTAACAGTCTATATTAATTATCAGGCAGGTAAAGACTGAGGGTATGAAAGGCATTTTGAAACCTCCAAATTCTCAAAGAAAAAACAACAAAACACACCAAAAACCTAAACATAAAACTAAAGACCCAAAAAATCTTTCCTAACATTAAACACTTCAAACTTCAATTAGTTTTAATACACTAAATTATTAAATACTACACTTTTTTTTCCTTCAAAGAGATATTCAAAAAATATCAATTATTATCTAGATGCACCTCATCTCAGGCAAAACATGTAATAAGTCCACAAACTCTAATGCAGATCAACTCACAGTTATTTTTAGATAACATCAAAATACAGAACTCTTATATATTTAAGAGAAAACAGAAACTAAAAAGGAAAAAACAAACACACCCACTTATAAACATACTTAAAACAGCTACCAATTAATGTTTATTTTTAATATTTCATATATAGGCTTATACATTAGAGAAATTCAAAAGTTACCTGTATCTTTCTTTCACACCTTGTTGATGCACTGACAAGCTGGAAGAGCCGGAAACTCGGTCCTGGTGAGGTCCTGCAATCACTCATACAGTAGACACTTACTTGTACATAGGCCAACTCTTCAACAAGTATAAATCCATCAACACTAGGCTTGCGAGGCCCTGATGGGGCTCTGCCAGGAAGACCACACCACAGCTTCTACAAGAAAGCTAAGCATGATAGGAAATCACTACTTCTTTCATCTACTTGCAAAAAACAAAACCTGCACATGTCTCCCATCAGGTAGAAGACCGCAGCAGTCAGCACTCACAGCCTGACTGGCGAGGCATCAGTACAGATTCTACCCTAAATAACATACACCTGCAAGGGGAAAGGAGAGCAGGGAGCAACGAAGATCTGATGCAGCTGTGGTCAACTCGTCAGCTGGTGGTTCCATGCAGTAATCACCTCTGTTTTAGCGTTTGATCATAAATCCTACCTGATTCAAACTCCTGAAATTGGCTAAGATCACACAGCCAGTCAAATTTTTATCAAAGGCCTTATTCCAATAAATCTTTGTTCCAGGATCAGCTGATCAAATGGTTCTAATATACTGAATCAGCTCTAGTCTGGAGCATAAAGGCCAAAAGCTGCCATCAACACCTCACTGCTCTCTATGGGGCTTCAAACAAGCAAGAGACTGTGAGCTTATAGGAGATGATACGTGCACTGCAAGGTGAGTCAGCAGCAATGTCACTGAATATGGAACCATATTCCTAATTTCCTTCTATGATATGACTAAATGTTGCCATCAAACCCTAATTAGTTGGGAAACAAAAATTATACTATGGTAGATGCTTCTGACAGTAGTAACAATTTCTTCTTTACTGCTCTGCAAAATAAACCCACTTTCCAAGCCCATGCTAAGCTGAACTTTTACAGCTGCAGTAAAGCAATGGTGTCTAACAATTAAAAAGCTTTTGAACCTTTTATTGCTTGTTTTTGTCCAAGTCCTTGTCAAATAAACATAGGTATTGAGGGCTGGAAGAAAGATTTAGTGAAACACAGTCAATCACTTTCTTCTTTCTTTGAATATGGTCAATATACAAAATGTGGAAAATCACTCTTTGAAATTACCCTATTCCTCTGCGATCAAATGTTAGGTTACATTTAACAAATGACCCTTTTCCCCTAACAGAGTAATCAATATTCATGGCTTTCTTCCCTGCCCTCTGCAACTACTGCCAGAAATCCATTTTATATAAAACTGAAGAAACAGACATTTACTTAGAAATCCTTAATTCATGCACTTTATGTTTCTCTTGCCACTGTAGTGACTCTTCCCCCCGTGCTACCCTCAACTGCTTGTCTAAGTCAAAGTAAACATTTCCAGTCATTTCTGAGGCAAACCGGGGCCAGTGGCGGGCAGCTCCCTCAGATGCCGGGGTCCCTTCCCCTGCACAGCCCAGAGGCCTGGGGAACCTCTCCCTGCCGCATCCCCAAATCAACCGTTTGGCTCTGTGTGGAGAGGGGAGCACACAAAACACCTCTGCAAAGGGCACAAATTCCAGCACTTTGAGTGTCCCTTTTGCATCCCGTCTGACACCGGCCCTGGGGGGGGGCTCGCTCGCTGGCCCTCCCCAGCAGCTGCTGACAGGACACGGGCATTGCGGTGGGGGTCACCCTGCTGCCATCTGTCCCTTCTGCCTAGGCCAGGGCCTGCCCTTGCTGAGACAGTGGCCCCCAGCTGGCAGGTGCTCCATTTTGGGCTGCTACCTTCAGCGTCATGCTCGTCCGCTGTCAGCCCGACTCCAGCAGCCTCTGAGGCTGCTCCATTACAAAATACCAGAGAATAACACAAAACTAGAGCAGTCCCACAGCCTTTAAAAAAAAAAAAAAAAAATCTTTTAAGGGTGGTGTGTGCATAGTGTGACACACACAGCCCAAATGCCGGGGTGCCAGGACCTTACTTTGGAAAACCAGGTAGTGTCATTCATCCCAATTACTGCCTGGATTTACCTTCTTTTCAGTCAGCCAGGCTGAACAGTGTGTGCAGCATGCGGAGGTTTATCAAGTTAGCTATTGTAGCTGGACACTTTCCATTCTCTCCATTAAGTCCATTTACATAAGAGTGCATTAACATTTCCAGGCATGCAGAGCACAAGCATCCAGCTCTTTTGCTGATTTCCATCCAATGTTTTTCTATAGTTTGCCTGCAAACCCCAGTTGGAGCGGCCTGTCTTTTTTTATTAAAATTCACATGTATCTCACTGGAAATGACTGCATGACCAGCGCACCTCTGAGGACCTCTTACGGCAAACCACAGGGCTCGGAGAAGGCTTTTTTTACCTCCTGCCGTGTGTAACTTGTTGCAATAAGCTTCTGTTTAGAGGCTGGCCAACTGAGTATCACTATTTGGAAAGTTTTAGATTTTGTAGTTGCTTCAGACTGCTTAGCCTACTACAAAAATACAAACACACATCTTACCAGTTTACTATAATGCAAGCACATGTTTTGTCATCATTGACAAATCTTAGACTAGTAGAAGCAAAATTGGCATTAAAAGGTGAACAGGAATAGCAAGCATTTTTTCTTTAACATCTTTACAAAATAACAGCAACAATAATACTCAATGAAATCAGGGCTTTTTTTCTTTAAATCACATGCTGTTTATAGCAAAACACAACAGATACAATCAGTCAGAGAAACCAATTAAAAAGTAGCAGTAAACAAATACTCTGGTTCACGAGAAAGCCAGGAATTCATGGGATACATACCTGGGTACAAGACTCAAACAATCCTGCCCCTATAAAAAAAAGAAACCACCTGCAAGTGCTGTATATGCTTTATGAATTACAAAGATACAGCTATTAGCATGGTTTACAGGCTATGCACCACAGTATTCTTTATCAAAAAATGCTAATTTAGTGTCTCAGCTAGTCTGCAGATGCTTTATTGTATCATGACCATTTAGATTCCACTTTTCTCATGCCACAGTCAGATATTGTGAAAAATCAAGTTCCATTTACAGCATCCATTGTTATCTAACAAAGTAGTACTTCATGCTACTACTGATGTGTTACAGACTATTAACAGTAATTTAGTTTTAAATGCCAGTGCATGCCAAGTGTTCTGGATATGAATACTAACAGGATGAAGTTATGCAGGTGTAGAAATTAAAAAAAA
>KL269093.1:4687-16501 GCA_000699545.1 Podiceps cristatus | reverse complement strand
TGTGGAAAAAAAAAAAAAAAAAAAAAAAAAAAAAAAAAAAGAAAAACACCCACCACACACAACAACCCACACAGGAAATGACTGCCAGCTCTTTGAGAGAACGTGCAGAGGATGGGACTTGCCTCTGCATTTCAGCTATATAAAGTTAGTTATTCCCCCCACTCATCAGTGGAAATGGATCCCGCACCAGGTATGTCTGGAGATAGGTGCTAACAACCCAAAGGTATTTATACCCCTGCACTGATGATAGAGAGAAATTAAGTAATAATTTATGGTAGTTGTTTATCTTACATGGACAGAAGATGTCTTAGATGGACAAGAACATAGTAATAGGATATTAGTGATTCCTACAGCTACACACGGTCCTTTACAGGCTGAGACATCCTACAACCAGTACGAAGAGGTCTGCAGCATCATGAGATCTCTGCCTACCAAATTGGGAATTTTCTCATTCCTGGGACAGCTGCTTCTGTTTATGTTTAACTGCCGCCTCTCATCTTCCACTTACTTTGTGGTAACAGTCTGTTAAAAGTGCTTTTTGTACCCTGTTGACATCCTACCTAAATGCGTTCGGCATCCACATATGTAAGCACATGATAATAGTTTTTTTAAACAAACAAAAAAACAAAATCAAGTAAGTAGACTACCATAGCTCTCTGGAGGATGAGTGGTCCCATTTAACTTTTTTTTTTTTTTTTTTTAATAAGCAGCCAATTATCTAAACAATACAAACCAAGAGAGAAGTTCAGACTCTGATGGATGCTTAACTACCTATGAAACCTGCTCTTTCCAGCTCTTTCTTATATGCTCAAAGCTGAGATGGGCTCAAAATTGCTCTAGGTAAAGTAGACCAAGAGTTACCACTCTTGTCCAAGAATTGGAATTGGACAAGAAACTGTTATCTTTATAAATACCTAGTAAACCCAATTAATTGATTCAGATGGGTAATAAAGACTAGATGATGCCAAAAAAGATTGTCTCTCTACCACATCCTTCCCTGTTCCCTCTCCATAGTTCTTTTTCTGTAAGAGCTGCCTCAACCCAGGGTTTCGGATAGGCAAGATTTCCACAGTGGAACTGCAGGAAGAAGATTAAATGTTTGTACCACCTTTTCCTTTTAGCAAAGGAGAGAAAAAAGTGGGAGGTTATTTTTATTAACTTTGGAATGCCTTTTAACAGGCTTTGCCAGCACTGAAATGGTTACACTACTTTGAAATAGTTCTTCACCTTTGTTCAATGTGAAAGGCAAAAAAATGATGCAAATATGAAGCAATGTGTCAGTTCTGCTAAATAAAAATGTGCACAGTAAAACTAAATCACATACATTGAAGTGTTATTTTGGTTTTATGGAAATGTAATCTGTGTTATGGCATTTGCATTTCATATAACTGCTATGGATAACTAATCTTCCAATGGATTGCATACCATTTTGTCACCAAAAAAAAAAAAATAGTAATACTGTATCATCTGTTTCCACCTGTACACTAGAATATTCCATGACAAATGTATCAACATCAATTGTATAAATTCACTCAAGAGCCAATGAAAAGTATGGCCATATTTAATAGAAAGATTTCTTTTTCACTTAAACACTACACAGATATTAGAAGATGTTGTAGCTTGGTAGCAAAATAAAAAAATTACAACTTCAAACAACACAGTATATGGATGTTTTTATGCATTCTAACCCTTCTGAATTTTGAGTGAAAATTAAATACATCAATATAGACTGCCAATATGGAACCTTAACCAGAACCTTATGAAAGTACATATTTCCCATTACATGCCCAAAATTCATAGTTTCCAGCTCTAAGGTAGTTTGCATTGTGTTACATATTACAAAATGTGTTAATTAACTGCAAGTGAAAATACTAAGTACCTCTGGAATTCATTATCCTTTCCCTTTTCCTTCTGTGTCCCTTGTTTTTGTTTTTGTGTTTTCTTTTTTCTTACCTAAATCATTATCCAACATCCCCAAAGTTTCAATTCTCAACAAATGCCTTTGGAGGAAGTTTTAACAAAGGGGTCATACATGCTTTAGCCCAGATTAAGCCCCGATTTCACAACACTAGTAGAAACAAAAACCCCCAACTCGCCCATTTTGGAAACCAGTCAAAGCCAAGGGGACTCCATAGGAATACAGAGTGCAAGGGTAAGCCCTGGGATTTATCTCCCAGCCCTTGAAATCACTAAGGTACAAGGAGCAGTAATTCATTGACTTAGCAACAGACTTTTCATTGACTTTCAATGAGACTTGCACTCTTCAGTTATTAAGGGACATTTCAAAAAGGTAAATCTATGCTTAAAATACAGAATTACCTAACTCACTGAAAATTGCATAACTTACTGAAAATCAAACTAGCAAATGTGTGGTCATTTGGTTATTTCTTAGAGTAATTAAGTAAGGCCAGCTTTAAATGTGTTTGTTTCTGTTCTTGGGAAAATCGTGTTTTCCTATCTGTTGTGAAAGCCAACACAAAAAGATGTCTGTGTGCTCAAACTTAGCTTTCTGCAGTGACATAGCTATATTTGGGATTCTTCTGCATGCTAGGTTAGGAGTAGCAGCAGCTTTTTAAGCTCAGATGTGTAAATGTCCCCATTTACACCCTAGCTCTGCAAAAATAGATTTTTGTGCATATTGCAGTCAATATACACACACAAAAGAGAAAGACGAAATAATAAAAAAAAATCTTATATTAGAAAACTGAGTACTTACCTAGTGATAGCAGCTGGAATGAAAATGGCTGAAAGCAATAAAAATCCATTTTACCATTTAGTACAGTTTGTCAGACTAGAGAAATGGGATTGAATTTCAAAGCCACAGGCAAGCTGGCAGAAATCTGTGGTTATGCAGTTGATAGGGATTCCTCCCCCCCCCTTTTTTTTTTTTTTTTTTTTTTTTTTCCCCCCTTTTTTTTTTTCTTTTTCTTTTTTTCCCCTTATTTACAACTCTTTTGATAAGCCTTCAGCAAGTTACATAGGTTGTTCTAGTTGTATCTCCTTTGACTGGATTAGAATACTTGATGACAGTTTGGATAAGTTTGAGGCAGATGGTTCTTGACATTTTTCATGCCATCAGTTACAAACCATGCAAGGAAACTCTTTCATCCTTTGTTTATCCTTCACTTAGAAGCCACTATAGTAGATCGTTAAACTTTCATTTTTCACAGTGCTGATTAAGGCGTACTACAAGGCAGATGTTATGCAGCACCATTTTTAACAATTTACATTTAGCACCAAAGCTGGCTTTGTACTTGTTCCAGTGGATCAATTCACATTTCAAAAACTTCAAGGTCAACCTCTAAGCATTGCTACTCTGTTGAACAACTAAATGTTTCATAAAGTTTTCTCTATGACTATAGCACTTGAAAACATATGCTGGCCACTCTGTTTATTTGTTCATATCTGCCAAAATTAATACAAGTATCTATTGCTCATCTCTGCCACGATTACATAACAGATACAGTTCTATAAAATCCAGAGACTTAAACTAAACTGAACAAAAGATTAGTATTTCAACACATATGTCAAAAAAAAAATCCTCATTTATTTTCAGTATCAGCATTTCAAAAGAACAAGTAATTACTATTCAAATGGGAGTTGGTCTTAATTTACATCGGGTCAGGAAATAACATTTCATGGATAAAAATGTTTACTGGTTTACCTCACATCTTTATGTGCATTCTTTGTTTTATGATTATGTAAATTATATATTTCCTAGCACAAACTCTAATAATAGCTATATGTAAACAAAAAAGGGTAAAGGCACCTTTAGAGAATAGCAGAATAATGACAATAATGACAGAACACAATAAAACTAATGCACAGCAACCTCATTTTTAGAGGACTGCATGCTCTATAGAAAACTTTGAGTATTTACAAATATTTGAGCTCATCTGTGGGTGCTGTAAGTCACTATTTTTTACTGAAAATTATGAAATTATCTGTCCCATTTAAGTGGAATTTATCTCTAGTCTATCATAGCAGTGGGGCAGAAGGTTTTGTGCTAGTGACAGTTTCACAAAGGGACAATAAAGGGAAAAGGAATTTTTGGTAACTGAAGATGCCTTTTAATTTAGACTCTGAACAATCAACATAAAATGAAAAAAAAATAGTATATATAACATTTAAATGTTTGTCTTCTTGAATGGTATGACAGCTGACCAACACAAATTTTTGTGAATGTTTTTTTAAATAAAATATGGGGATTTTCTATGCTTTTATCTCCTTTTTATTTAAAAAAAAAAAAAAATAAAAAAGCTGTAGCACTATATCTTATTATTATTGTTGTGAAGTTCTGCAGTAAAGATTAGCAGATTGAATTATAATTTCATCCTCTGATACCTCCTAATCCTCATCACACCCTTTTCTTATGCTCAATTTATTTTTTTTTTCTTCCCTGAACCTGTGCCATAAGGACTTCTCTATCCTAGTCCTAAGTCCCTCAAGACTTCCCATCTGTTACTACTACTTCACCCTTTACATCTAAAACTATTTCATATCTGTATCTCTACCAATTGTTCTAGTAAATTAATGTTCAGGCTTTTCTCAAATTAAAAATGGGTTTCAGCTCAGTAGTTCACGTGAGTAATGATCAGAAGTCAATGAAATCTTGTTCTTGGGATAAACATCTATGCCAAGAAGAGACTAATAGATACAAATCTATCATGAAAAATATTTTCTGCTCTGATCCTATGAAAACTTAATTTCAGTACTACCTGGGAATGCCTTCATTTCACTTGAAGAACTACAGACACTCTAACTGTCAGTCATGCTAATGAAAACATGGGGAATACACAGATAATGCATGGTCACAAGTCTGCTGCAGAAACCACCCTAGAAATCTTACAATGAAAAGGCTACGGAAAAAAAGGTTTGAAACAGTGCTGACTTCAGTTATGTATCTGTCTCAGATTCAATACTTTTCCCACCTAAACCCATACACCAATCTATAGAATGGTTTGACTTGGAAGGGACCTTGAAGATCATCTGGTGCCAACCCCCCTGCCATGGATGGGCAGGGACACCTTCCACTAGACCAGGTTGCTCAGAGCCCCGTCCAACCTGGCCTTGAACACTGCCAGGGATGGGGCAGCCACGGCTGCTCTGGGCAGCCTGTTCCAGTGCCTCACCACCCTCATGGTGAAGAATTTCTTCCTAATGTCTAAGCTCCTTCCAGTTTAAAGCCATCACCCCTTGTCCTGTCACTACATGCCCTTGTCAGAAGTCCCTCTCCATCCTTCCTGTAGGCCCCTTCAGGCACTGGGAGGCTGCTGTAAGGTCACCTCGCAGCCTTCTCTTCTCCAGGCTGAACAGCCCTGACTCTCTCAGCCTGTCTTCACAGCAGAGGTGCTCCAGCCCTCGGATCATCTCCGTGGCCCTCCTCTGGACCCGCTCCAACACATTTGTGTCCTTCTTGTGTTGGGGGCCCCAGAGATGGACACAGCACTCCAGGTGGGGTCTCACCAGAGTGGAACAGAGGGACAGAATCACCTCCCTCAACCTTCTGGCCACTCTTCTGATGCAGCCCAGGATACAGTTGGCTTTCTGGGCTGCAAGCACACATTGCTGGCTTCTCATCCACCACCACCCCAAGTTCTTCTCCTCAGGACTTCTCTCGAGCCATTCACCGCCCAGCCTGTACCTGTGCTTGGGATTGCCCTGACCTACATGCAGAACCTTGCGCTTGGCCTTGTTGAACTTCAATAGTGTTTGCACAGGTCCACAGGTCCACCTCTCAAGCCTGCCAAGGTCCCTCTGAATGACATCCCTTCCCTCCAGCACGTTGACCACACCACACAGCTTGGTGTCATCAGCAAACTTGCTGAGGGTGCACTCAGTCCCACTGTCCATGTCACCGACAAAGATGTTAAACAGCACCAGCCCCAGTACTGACCCCTGAGGAACACCACTTGTCACTGGTCTCCACCTGGACATTGATGGCATCGACAACAACTCTTTGGGTGCAGCCATCCCACCAGTTCCTCATCCAATGAGTGGTCCATCTGTCCAGTCCCTGTCCCTCCAGTTTAGACACCTGAATGGCATGCGGGACAGTGCCAAATGCCTTGCACAAGTCCAGGTAGATCATGTCAGTTGGCTGCTCTCTGTCCACCAATACTGTAACGTCATCATAGGAGGCTACCAAGTTCATCAGGCACGATTTGCCCTTGGTGAAGCCATGTTGGCTGTCCCAAATCACCTCCTTGTTATCCATGTGCCTTAGCATGGTTTCGAGGAAGATCTGCTCCATCATCTCGCCAGGCACAGAGGTGAGGCTGACTGGTCTGTAGTTCCCTGGGTCCTCCTTCTTTCTCTTTTTAAAAATGCGGGTGATGCTGCCCCTTCTCCTGTCAGTGGGAACCTCACCAGACTGCCACGACCTCTCAAATGGGATGGAGAGTGGTTTGGTAACTTTGACCCATGGATGCACCTCATCAGGACCCACAGACTTGTGCACCTTCAGGTTCCTTAGGTACTCTCGAACCTGGCCTTCTCCTACAATGGGCAGTTCTTTGTTCTTCCAGTCCCTGTCTTGGGGACCCTCAACTTGGGTGGTAGGGCTAGTGCACTTGCTGTTGAAGACTGAGGCAAAAAAGTGGTTAAGCAAATTTATAAAACCTTGAGCAAATAAGGATCAGACTAGTGATGACTGTGTCGTTCAGGAATGTGTAATGGCCTTGCAAAAGCACTGCCACAGACATTGTCTTCCTTTTCAACAGCTCTATCGGCAAAAATAAATATAGAAGATGGATACAAGTGGGAAAGGGTGGATTTCATCTTATTTTTTGGTATATTATTATCCTGGCTTACAACAGTATTTATCATCCTACAGTTTGATTTGCTATAATTTATGTTTACCTTTTATCTTCTTAGAAGAAAAGAGTATCAGCTCTCCAAGGATAATGGAGAAGGGATGTTATTTAATTATTCCAAACTATCTCGTGCTTTGGTACACAAAAGATAACAGTCAACATACTGCTACAAGTTTGCTGATATGCAAGCTGTGGTCAAGATAAAATATTTAACAGCAGAAAAATATGCTTTATAGTGCAGCTGCTATAATGGGATTTTAAATAAGGAAAACCAGTTCTGTTTACTCTCAGTTTTGAAAATATATATGAAGCTATCTACATTCCTCCATAAATTAACTCGATACAACTGAAGGTAGGTGGATAATGGAACCTGACTATTTAACGTACACACACCAAACAGGTACAGGAGAGAGAGAAAACTCATGCATGTAACTGTGAGCAGCAATACTATCAACACGTATAAAAAAGAATTGATCTTATCATGGAAACTGCGAAAGTAAAGCTTAAAGAAATTGGACTATCATAGTACCCCAAGGTTCATCTCCAGACTCAGCATAGTTTCCTGTGTAGGGTTACATGTATTTGAATGTTGGGGAACAGAAAAAGAGTAAGGAAAGGGGAAAGAAAAAAAAAAAAAAAAAAAAAAAAAAAAAAAAAAAAAAAAAAAAAGAAAAAAAAAAAAAAAAAAGGAGTAACAGGGGCCAGATCCTTGTAAACTGGCATAACTCCATGGAAACAAATGAAGCAGTGCCAGCTTGTACCAGCTGAGGATCTGACATTACATGGAAAAATCCCGAGGCACCTGCAGTTCTGTGGGGGTGAATAATTTATGAATACATGAAATGTTCTGAATAACATATTTCTGAATACTTTTCCATTATTCACTCCATCCTAATTCTTTCACAGACCATGTTCTTTAAACCCATTTATTACAAGCTCACAGCAGAATTGTGACAGTGACAATTTTTTGGCCAATTCCCACCCATTTCAATTTCTTTGCCTACTGCAGTTTTACTGGGAGGTGAAGAGAGGTGACTATTTCAGTATATTCTTCTTCTGACAGTTCTTAGAAAGCGATAGACAAAGGACAGACAGATAATCCTTCTTGATTAAGAGGACAGATACAGTCTCTGCTGGCTTCTCTAATTGCTTTGGTTGCACTATAAATATTATTTCAGACTTTTCCCAAATCTATATTCCATTTTAGACCTAGCACCAATTAAAGAAGTTTCTCAACTCTACTGACACGTCAGATAAGGTGAAGGTAGAAGGCTAGGTATAATATGTCTCTGAGTACCTCACCAAAACCCTTCTCTTAGGGTCCCATATGCAAAAAGCTCATATGCAAGAAACAAATCACAGATGAACAGAGCTGTTATAAGAAACTGTGTAAGCAAGTCTAGAGATCAATAACAGAAAAATAGTACCCAGCACTACTCCAAAATGGATGGGTTTTAGAGAGGAAGTCTACCTGCTGTCTGTGCTAGGAGGCTGGCTTGCTCTCTGCCAGTGAGAGCACCACATATCCAGACTGGCCTTCGCTAGATAGGGAGTTCACACCCCAAGTTCACAGCTCATCAGCTGCAGAATATCTCAGCACTGGCTGAAATTCTGGCAGAGCCTGGGCATTCATCCCCTCCAGGTAGAACTCCTCTACAAGAATGCTGCTTCTTTGGGGTGATCTTATCTGAAAAGCATCCAAGAAACTTGCTATAGAGCAGAAATAGCTTATTGCTTTTCCAGATGCAGAGAGATAAAGCACCTTATGGTTCCAGACGTGAATACATATATGCAAAACTCTACTGCAGCAAAAACATGCTGGTAGCAATGTTTTCATACAGTTCCTACATGTAAATGGCTTTGTGGACATCTGCAATAGAGATAAACTGTGATGTGAAGCTTCTTGAGACAGCCAACATTCAAACTGATGCCTCCTGTGGTGGATTTACCATCTCAAGTTGAAACCTGAGCAGCTTCCCAGACTGCCTCTGTCCCACTGTTGCCCAGAGAAGGACATCCCTGCCGACATCAGCGTGAACAGAGTTTGTGTTGGTACCTGCACTCCTACCATAAATGTCCTGTGTGATTTGCATGTTGGGGACATATGCAAGCATGTAGCAGAACCAAAAGTATACGTGGGCTTTGTGAATCGTAGTCCAGCCCCTTAAGCAGAAACCTTCACTCCTGTTGCCTGCTTTTCATCAAGAAATTCTGTGTCATACGTACAACTTTACCAAGAATGCTATAGGAGCTGTGCTTGCACGTGCACAATTTCCCATTAGCCTTCCCGAGATTTATGCACGCATCCAAAGAATAGCCCCCTAGGAATGGTTGAACAATCAGAACAATGAAGCATTGTCCATCAGACTGTTAAAAATGTTTCTAAACACTGAGTTCAATACACATTGCTTGATTTCCAAAGCAACTCTGCACAGAAATGATTTAGAAAACAACTCACAAGTAAACTAAAGCTCTTCTAATAAAACAAATATTTCACAGTTCATTTAATCTAAGATATTGAAAAGAACTGCCAGTACTCAGGTACGTGACCTGAAGCACAGAACTTTATTGCTTTCTCCACCAGGGACTGGAAATGTTTGGAGTAAAACAGATGCTGCTAGGCAGGGCTTCCTTTAACCTAACAGTCATATCCCAGGACCACTGATTCCTTCCCAAGAAGCAGATAAAAACAGCAGAGGAATTGAGGTCAAGAAGATTTCACAAGTTTTTCACTTTCATCTATCACATTAGAGAACAAATTCAAAATTCACAACTAAATGAGTGAAATAATTTACCAAATTTGCATCTGGTACTAGGCATTAAGACCGTTTTTTCCTCACAGTATTTTTTTTCCTATGGGAAGTGTTTTATTCTACAAGACACTTTGGTGTGTGGTGCTCTGTCCTCTTTCTTACAAAAACTTTTCCCTCTCACTGTTTGTCCTCACATATCCCTCTTCCTTCCCTTTCTCTTCCATTCGGGGAAGTGCTTGCTCAAAAGGTGCAAAAGAGCACAGCCACAGTGGTCAGTCTGCAGACACATGCATAGTATTCACAAGAGATGAAGTTCCTGTCACGTGGACAACACATGCAAGGCCTGTGCCCAGGACAGTTTGCTCTGTGCGGCCAGTTATGACTAAATAGAGATTACAAGTATCAGACTAACCAGATGTGTAAATTTGCTTTCAACAAACATTTTTCATGGATTAGTGTAGTTGGGTGTTCTTACTGCCTGCTGTAATCTATTTCACATTCTAGCATGTTAATAAAAAATAAATTATCTTCAAGGAACTACATCTTTTCTATAGTAATCTTAACAAGCCAATGATTTATCAGAGTTCTCCAACTCTAATCTCTAGATGAACTGACACTTTTGCAGTCTGAAATTACTAATGCATTGCCAAGGAAAAGAAAGTCAAATTAAATATCACTCAATCAAAAAGTTTAAACTGATTCTTACTACCAGCAAAGCTCTCTGTACATAAACTGCAGAAGGTCAACCCCCAGCCAAACACGACACCTGCTTTCCTACCTAAATGTGGATGATCCACAGTCGTACCATTTTATTATACTAATCTCCAGAGACTGCTTGGAAGGCTCTTGAAGCAAGGCCAGGGGAAGGGTGTTCTCATGGAAAGTGCAGCAGCATATTTCTAAAATAGTTGTAATAATGGTAAAACTACTGAGGCTCTCACCGTCCCCAAATAGAAGATTAAGACTAAAAACACATCTCTTCCATTATTCTTCAGTAGCACTAAGCCTGGCTACAGAATTAACTCCATCCAAAGGAGACTCAAGGGCTGTTGTTGTTACTTGTGCATTGTCTTCTAATCAAAGATAATTTGATGAGTGCAGTTAAAAAAAAAATAAAATTAAAAAAGTCCAACAAAATCTAGTTCTGTGAATGCACAGAGAAACTTAATTCCAACTGAAATCAATGGAATTCTTGGGCCTAAGTGCCTTTGGGACTCTAAATCTTAGTATATATTTTGCTTAATTAGTTTATTTTACATAGTATATATTTAGTATATATATGTAATAATTGATAGTTCTCAAGGCAGAAGGACAAGTGACGCTCCAGATCCCTTATGAAGACGAGGGTACTTTTAAACAGATTTCTCTAAGGGGGTTGAAAATTATTATTTGCTTTCTTACAGATCACCAGAAAAATATTAACAGTTAAATCAGTTTAACTTTTAGTAAATACATGTTAACAAGTATCAAAGTGACAACCATTGATTTATTCATCTGTTTATCAAGTATAGTGATTAAGTAAATCTGTGTTGCTAGAAGATTCACAGATAAACAGGCATCCATTGACAGCATTGTCCTGGTTTCATCTGGGACAGAGTTAATTTTCTTCCTAGTAGCTGGTATAGTGCTGCATTTTGGATTTAGTATGAGAATAAAGTTGATAACACACTAATGTTTTAGCTGTTGCTAAGCAGTGCTTATACTAAGTCAAGAAAAAAAATTATTTAATTGAGGAAATACCCTCTTTTTCTAGACACATTTTACCTTATTATTTGCACTGAACTCTAAGTAGTCAAAAGCTCAGGGCTACATTTTCAAGTACTGAGTATTGGGATTTCACTTTCTGACAAATATGGCAGCTTTATGTGAGGGTTCAGCTCTTATGAAAATCAGGCCTTAACCTACTTAAACTTTTGAGTATTTCTTTTGTTGAATTTTCCACCAAGTCATTTCAGTTGGCAAATTTGTCTTTCATACACACAAACACTACATTGCCTGTGGAGATAGTTCTAGTCAGTAATTAATCAGAAATTACATACATCCTTTAGCAGCAGAACATCTAAAACAAAAGAAAACAGAGGAAGAAAAGAGCATACTGTCTAGGAAAACCTTAAGAACTTAACCTGGGCTTTTGCCCACCCCAGCTGGCAGAAGTCTGGATCAGGCATGCTCATTGTGCTGGTTTTGGCTGGGGTAGAATTCGTTTTCTTCACAGTATCTACTATTGGGCTGTGGTTTTGATTTGG
>JMFS01057517.1:0-21785 GCA_000699545.1 Podiceps cristatus | reverse complement strand
TATCAGAATTAATATTTATACATATATTTATGCATAAATATAAACATACATACATTCACATACATATGTTTTATACATGACTCCAATTGTATCTTACTCTTTCACTAGAAATAACTTTTTTTTTAACAACTGTATTTTTTTTTCACTAAAACTAGACAGAAGCGTATAACCTAAAGAGAAGAATTTTCATGACAATTATGACCTGCACAATATTAAGCCCATCGCATTTATTCCCCTGTTCATATTCTCACTCTGCAGCTTTCAGTTTCACTTCCACGGAAAAAGCCACAGATCTTTTTCAGTTCTTTGAACATTCACATGAAAGAGTTTTAGTATTTCAAATTACCTTGACATTATCTTTTTAAGAAACAAATTTAGAAATAAAAATTTAAATCCTTTCCCAGTATCAGGGATCAATTCCATTTACTACAATAGCTAGTTTGTCTACAGACCAAAGCAAGCTGGCAACTGGAGTACTTTCCCATTATACCAACGGCTCTGAGACAATCCTGTCCCTCCTGTAAGAAAGGCAGACAAGCAGCTCTCACAGAAAACCTTATATTTGTCAGCTACTGTCCTAAACCAAACTACCCTAGAAGTATTAAGCATAAATATACCAACTGCATTTCTAGTAACCTTAGGAAAGAATACTGACAAAGCTACAGAGACGAATATTGTAAATTTTTATTCTTATTTATAAACTTTTCTTCCTTCTGAAACTAAGAACAAACAGAAGTGTTGAGTGAAGGCTATAATATAATACACACGGAAAAATATCAGACCCAGATACAAAAATGCCTAATACAATCATACAGCTGCAATAACGTTTCCTCAGTCTACTCTGAAATTCAAAACTTCCTAAGAAGCTACTTAACAACAGAGAAATATCCCAGCCTTAAGCATCACTACAATTCAGCTTTCGCTATCAATGACTTTGAAGTTTAAGTGCACATATAATAAAATTAGGTGACTTGTCATCGTGAATTACAGTATAAAGCAGTATAGCCATTGTACAACAATTAGGGATCATCTCATCCCATATCAGTGCTATCAGAATCCATAAGCAGGGAAAAGTAACTTGTAGTTGGTGTCAGAATTAGAACCCACCAGCAGCATTCGAGAGAGGTCACGTGAAATCAGAAGCTCCCCAAAAGGAAAGAAAGAGGAATACGTTGGTAAGGCGAGACTCCTCGGAGCCATCCTTCGAACAACATGCTTATTCGAACTGAGTAAGATACAGTTGTGACTCAGGGAAACAGGTATATTTCTAATATTACATAATAATTTGCAATTAAATTTAAATGCCAGCCATTCCAATGGCAACTAAACTCAAGATATGCAAGAGTTTAAGAACTCCTCTTCTACTTTGGAAATAGGTTCTCTGGTTCATAATGCAACTCTCTTCTGAAAATCAAGAGACGACATTTTCAGAGCATGTACAGGAGGAACTGTGCTGCTGCCTTGCAAACCCTCGAGATGGGAACACTCGGGACAGGCACAGGAGGTTAAGGTTCAAGTCACAAAGCAATAGCAACGTCATACGCAATCAGGCATTAAATGACAAGCAAGCCCTGCTTGGGGACAGCTGCACGTCTCCTAGCAAAAGTAAAAAGCAAAGTAGGGATTGGAGGCTTTTTATATATATATTTTAAGGGTTTTCACTCTCTTTGGGTAAAACTCCAATGAATACCGAATATAGAAAAGAATGCATGAAGGTAGTGGAGTGCCTGAAGCAAACATGTCAAAACTCGAGAATTTAGAACAAATAAGGAGTCATAGCTCATATTAGAAACTCCCTTCCTTAACAGCTCACAAGAAAGACATGACCGGAAGGGCAGTATTCCAGTTGGTACCTATCCTGTTACCAGTAAGGAATGAAAAAGAGAATTGAAAAAGTGCCTGGCTTCCACCTCATCATTGGGAGAGTGGGACAAGCCCTGTGAAGACACAGCAGATTTCTGCCTCTCGGCAGACACACAGATCTGCAAGAGGGACTTCTAGTGTAGACTACGGTTACAAAATTCAACATCGAAGGAATTTTTTATTTATCCCATAGGAAACCCAAACAGTTGTTTGAAATAGCATTCAAGCCTTGTGCAATATCTTTTGGCAGCAGAACCAAAGTTCTGTAAATAAAACAATTCATGCCATAAATATGAAGGACCTATACAAGCAGCAGCCCTTCAGGACTAAACACCATCACTAATACTAAAAACTCCCAAATATGAACTCTTGGACTATGCAGCAAAAATTATTCATCATCATGACATTTATTTCATCCTCTTCAAACACTACACAAAACAGACATGTAGGGGAAATAATTTTTTCCTCATCAATTTTAAGTTAATTCTCCACGGAAATCTTTAATTAATAAAAATCAAAGATACAGAATTATTACAGTAATTTGAAAACTTAGAAGAATAAGATAGAGGTATAAAAGGACTGAAGGTAACACTAAGACTGTAGAAAAAGATAAGATTGTACGTTCAGAGTAAATACTGGACACTTTCAAGAGCAATGAAAAACAAACACAATTAAGGTTTACAAACATATTTGAATTAAAACAGCAAGCTTCAAATACTGGAAGCTGTATCCAAGTAAGGAAACCAAGACAAAACATAAGCTCTGGAAAATTAGAGCTAACACCATAATAAAGTTAAAAAGGAAAAAAGAAACCCTTGTTAAAGAGCATTTTGCTAAAGTGCTAAATTGGCATGATTTTTTTCTTTTTCTTTTTCTTTTTTTCTTTTTTTTTAACATGCCACAATCAGTAGGACTGTGTAGAACTGATGATGCTGAGCTATGATCTGGGTGAAAGTGAAAGTTCCAGGAAGACAACGACTTAGGAAGAAAGTCAAATTAACTATTTACCTCAATTTTCACTACAGGTGAACCTACAGATGGCTATCCTTCACGAGACAGGAATTAAAGAGCCTATCTCAAAGCGTCAGTAAATGAGATTTGAGAGGCAAATCATAATCACGCAAGTGTGACAAAGGAACTCCAATATGATTTTGCTGAGCTACTACATATAAATCCAGTCAGCAATCAGTTGTTTAAACTAAGCTCTTTACCAGAGAATTTCAATCATGATATTGTTTTCATGATTTTAAGGCAATTGAGTAAATTTTAGACCATTAACTCTGGCCTCCACACTAGGTAAATTAATTTAAAAAAAAAAAAAAAAAAAAAAAAGGATGTAAGCTTTTAAAAACTTAAAATACTCAAAATAATAAATGGATCTAAAGATGATTAAATTATAGACCATAATGGCCTACTGAAACTTTTGGCTGAGAAATATCAGTCAGAAGCCACTGATTCCTGGAGCTGGGAGAGATTATACCACACTTACCCAATTACTTCTTACTTTTTCAAACTCTCTACCACCATACAATAGCTTACACTAAATGTTTAGTGTACTGGGGTGGTCCAACCTGGTCTGGAATGTTTCCAGGGATGGGGCCTCCACCACTTCTCTGGGCAACCCGTTCCAGTGCTTCACCACCCTCATTGTAAAGAATTTTCTCCTTACATCTAATCTAAACCTACCCTGTTTCAGCTTGAAACCATCACCCCTTGTCCTATCACCATTGTCCCTACTGAACAGATTCTCCCCCTCTTTCCTATAGGCCCCCTTTATGTACTGGAAGGCCGCAATCAGGTCTCCCCGCAGCCTTCTCTTCTCCAGGCTGAACAAGCCCAACTCTCTCAGCCTGTCCTCACAGCAGAGGGGCTCCAGCCCTCGGATCATTCTTGTAGCCTCCTCTGGACCCGCTCCAACAGCTCCATGTCCTTCTTGTGCTGAGGGCTCCAGAGCTGGACGCAGCACTGCAGGTGAGGTCTCACCAGAGCAGAGTAGAGGGGCAAAATCCCCTCCCTTGACCTGCTGGCCACGCTAATTCTATTCATCTAATTCTATTTCATATACTTATGGATTCACAAGCATTTAAGAAAACAGTATAAAGTATTAGAGAGTTTCCTATTTCTGCAAAATCCAAACAATCCACTCTTCACAGATTATTCTGGAAGATACAGGACAGAAATGGGCTCTTGCACCACAAAAAACTCAACTCCCACATTCCTATCGCCTCATCAGACACCCTCAAACTTTCCCACCCGTCCATCAACCAGACTGGGCAGCTCCATGTTGGTGGCTGGCCCTGAGCTCATCCGTGCCAGCTGGCGCAGGGACCAGAGCAGGTAACTGCTGACCTCAGGCTTCTGCCTTTCCTCACTGGGACATATATTATGGCATCTCTTCTCTGTCCAGTTCCCAATCTGCAGGAATATATTTAACCTTCCCCTATATAGCTGGCTGAAATTAGACAAAAATTACCCAGGGGAGACGAGGAAACAGTTAAAGTGATCATATAAATTTCCTTTCCCTATGAAATAAAATACAAAATTATCCAGAAAAAATTCAGCAGACACCACAAACACAACGTCTGTCTTTTCTGAATGGAATGATACACAAATTACTGCATTATGTTAAAAGCCCAAATTAAATGAAGATGAATTAAAGCTGTACTGGACTGTATATAGATGTTGGGATTAAGAACAAAAATTCTTGAAAGCGTTTTATTTTTCTTTCCACAGTCATTTTGACTGCTAATGGAAAGGAAATAAGCCTGGGTCAAACGAATAGTTTCAGAGCCTAAGTGGAAGAATACTAAAAATCACAAAGTGCAAACATTTTCCATTTCAATGATCCTCCTTATTTGTCCACAGTGTTTCCTTTAGAAAAATCTACCATAAATTTCATGTTCAAAATTTTCTTTTACATGTAACACAAAAGTCTGTACAGCAGAAGGTTGTGCATGCAAAAATTAGAATTATAAAGTTATTTTCAGTTGATGGATTTATAATCTGAAGTTCTCAGAAGAACATGCAAATTTAAGTCAATACTCATTTAAAACAATAAAAAATAAGAATCCTTATTTTTTTTTCTTGAAAGTCATGTTAATTCAAGTGTCTTTAAGATTTATTATATAAATTCATTTCTGTTATCCTCTATTGCAGAATTCAGGATATAACACAAACAAAAGTTAGTGACATGATGAATCATCCTGTATTTTAAAAATCTTACAATGACAATTATGATTCCAAAAATAGTCACAAAATCGGGGCCACGGGAACTTAAGGCAAAAGACAATTACACTGCAATCTAGAAATTTCTTTCAGGGGTATTGCAATTACTATTCCAATCCACTCTGAAATGACAGCAGAGGATATATTTCAGTAACATTTAACACAATATTAAAAAGCAGCTGCAGCTGCCATGCTTTAACAGCTCACCCCAGTCAATAATCGTACTGTAGCTCTGTTTCTAGCTTAGTTTTCAAGTCAGTTTAAACAAGAAAAGCTCAGGGGGGGGTTGGGAAGCTCAGGTCAGTCTCCCCATCAACTGAAACCCCATCAGCTGAAACCATGGAGGGTTTTCACATCCAGGCTTTTGTTTGCTTCTTTTCTGTTTCCTTTCAACAGACAAACCCAGCATCCCCACTCGAAATGAGACATCAGAAAGCGAAGAGAAGCACTGGCAATGATGACAGGCAGTGGCATAGAATCCTCGAAAGGTCTGGGTTGGAAGGGCCCCCAAGGATCACAGAGTTCCAACCCCCCTGCCACAGGCAGGGACACCAACCTCCAGGCCTGGATCTACACAAGGTTGCCCAGGGCCCCATCCAACCTGGCCTTGAACACCTCCAGGCATGGGGCATCCCCCCCCTCTCTGGGCAGCCTGTTCCAGCCCCTCACCACCCTCGCTGTAAAAAACTTCCCCCTAATATCTAATTTAAACCTTCCCTCCTTCAGCTTTAATCCATTCCCCCTTGTCCTGCCATTTTCTACCCTTTTAAAAAGTTGGTTCCCCTCCTGTTTGTACGCTCCCTTCAGGGACTGGAAGGCTGCAATGAGGTCCCCCCGCCGCCTTCTCTTCTCTAGGCTGAACAAGCCCAGCTCCCTCAGCCTCTCTTCGTAGGGGAATGGCATGCCAGGTGACAACCCGATTCTCCAAAAGCCACCGACAAACATGAAGAGCAACTTAGCAAAGGAACCATCTAGACCGGTGCTATTGTGTTTTCAATAGGGTTTCTTTACTACAATTTCATTTTTATTAATTTCTCTAAAAATGAAGCTTTTGAGAACTTTAGATGGTTAAATCAGATTACCCATCTTACTGTTAAAAGGTCTTTTCACATATTCCAAGAACTGTCCTCATCTGACTTCTCCCAGTTATAAACCTTTTCAATTATGCTAAATATTCCCAGCACATCTATAAATATTTGCAGATTTATGTTCTCAAGTCTTCATGTGCCAAACCATGCATATTTAACATTTTGATCTCCAAAATCAATTCCCTCAATCTGTAAGCTACTTTTTGCTGCTCTTCCATGAACCCCCTGCAACATTACACCATTAGCAGAGTTTAAGGTCAGCAAGATGATTTAACTATTGGATGTAACCTCCCATGTGTCACGGGTTCCCACTTGGTAAAATCTATATTGAGCTCAATGGTGCATGTATAAATAAAGAATATATTCTAGAAAGACATCCAGTCCTGAGAACATTAAAAACCAGTTATTAAATCCACTGCTTGACAGATTTTTCTAATGGCTTATCAGTCTAATTGATCAAAATAAGAGCTTTATTTGTCGTTGAATTTGCCTGGGTTCCATTTTGACTGGCTCCTGTTATTATTATTTTTCATTAACAATACAATGAATTTAATACTGATTTTCTCCATATAGAAACATTCATTAATTTTAAACAGGTCATACCTTAGCCTTCCTACAAACTAATCCAATTGCTCTTCAAGCACCTAACCAAAAGAGGTTTTCTCCACCCTTCAAAGCTCTATGATATTTGAACACTGAAATACTAAAAAACTAGAAACAGCTGCCTGCCAGTAGATAGTTGATTCTCATTCTAAATGTAGCATATTTGAACATTTAATTGAAAAATCCAGCTACGTAAGACCAAGAAGCGTTTCAGAAAACATTACAGAACATTTTTATTGCGTACGAAAATGTTGGTTAGAATATGGTCAAAGAAACATGCCGTTTATTCTTTCCCTTGTATGATGATCAGGATTTCTAACCTGAACATGACTGCTGAAGAAGCTGCATTGCAATTTATTGTAGTGAAAACGTGCTCAACCCTGGAAACTGGAATGGAAATTCTGAAAATCGTGTGATTTCATTGAGATCCAAAATTCTATCCATCAAACCGAGGATCTCCTGAGAACCCTGAACACAGTCAAGATTGTTCTTTTCAGTCTCCAAACACTTCGGTGAAACCAAGTTGGAAAAACTGGGTCGTAACTTTAAATACAAACCAATGAAAGGTCTTAGACTAGGGAGCACGCTGCAGGCTTTATTATGAACTGATGCCTTCTTTACAAAACTAACTGCATTAAATTATAAACATTAATGGTAAAAAGGAAAATTAACTTGAACTGAGACTTTGAATTCAACAGTGTCAGACCTGCTACAGTTCCTTCCCACCCCCTCCCTGATTCAATTTCAAGAACAGGGTCTAAGTCTCTACACCTGCCAAAAGAGATGTGCTGCTGAGGTCACATCAGCTGTATGGTGGTTTAAAGAGAGGAAGAAAACTCAAGAAAATTAAAAAATTTACTTTGTTCATCATCTTGAATTTGTAGAATTTACAGGTAAAAATATTCTTACATGTCTGGTTTCTGAGCTTTGCCGAAAAGTGTAACTGTGGATTGCCCTCATCTACAAATTCAGATCATCCCACCACCTTGTAATAAGCAAGACCAAGATTTTCCAGCCTTTGTAGATTGCTCTAATTTAGGACACTTTTGTACTGATGGCACAACTGCAAGGGATGCAAGGAGGCCAACGGGCACCTCACAGCATGCAGAGCACGTCTTGAATTCTTACCAAACGCGTGGAGTGAAGCAGTACTTTTATTTCTGGTATTTTTTCATGCGCTCTGCTCTTTGATAAAAGCAGTAAGGAAGGACATTCAGTGCCCGCCAAAACTGGCAGATAATGCCTTTGAGAGAATCAGCGTATATAAAGGAGATTGTGCTAGCTAGATTGTCTTGAACTAGCTTCAACGGTAAGCTTCCTTGGAGCTAACAGGACGTCAAAATGAAGAGGTATATCACATGAAACTGTCAACAGAACACTTCCCTTACACTGAACCGTTAGCATCAGATCTCCACTGAAAGTCTATAAACTACTGGTCACTAAACTGTTCCGAGGCCTGGAATCACACCAGTAGCCTTGGGGCTAAGACACAATTAACACGGTATGCCCGATTAAAGAAGACAATGAATACAATTTTAATATATACATTTATCTGCATTTTATGGTAAATAAACAGACAAGCAGGTAGATCCCTGAACCCCTTAAAGACTTCAGCAATATTCAGGTCAGTGAGCTGTAGGACAGACTGGGAAAACTTTCAACTCATTATCTCTTATATCCCATATACCTGAGGAGAGGCTGAGGGAGCTGGGGTTGTTCAGTCTCAAGAAAAGAAGACTGAGGGGAGACCTTATCGCTCTCTACAACTACCTGAAAGGAGGTTGTAGCGAGGTGGGTGTTGGTCTCTTCTCCCAAGTAACAGGCGAGAAGGCAAGAGGAAATGGCCTCAAGTTACACCAGGGGAGGTTTAGTTTGGACATTAGGAAACATTTCTTTACTGAAAGGGTTGTCAGGCCCTGGCACAGGCTGCCCAGGGAGGCGGTTGAGTCCCCATCCCTGGAGGTATTTTAAAAGACGGGTAGATGAGGTACTTAGGGACATGGTTTAGTAGTGGTCAGGCATGGTTGGACTCATCTTAAAGGCCCTTTCCAACCAAGGGATTCTATGATTCTGTATCTGGGCTGCTTTGAACACCTACATTCTTGATTATGCATCACGGGATAACCATCTCCGGGCAAGCACAAACACGCAGAATCAAGGATTACAGGTAACATGATCAGAGGCAAACAATTTTGCAGCACAAGGCTGCTCTGCCAGTCTTTTTAGATGCAGGCAGCTGAGTGAGCACGGGTTGATATACTCAGTGAAAAACCTCAGAGCAGATTATGGCCAATTTACTGACAGAATATCATCTTTTCCGACAGGAGAGCCGATATCTGAATCAGAATTAGGCAACAGATCAGGCACTGCAGCGTGTTAAGGGCTGCATCAAGCTAACCACGGATGCCTCCACAGACCAGCGCAGATGAAGGCCAGAAGGACCTGTTGTCAAGATGAAACGCATCTTAAGATATACTGAAGATGCAGTTAATGAGACTTCTCCCTACAAAGCCGAAACCTGTGCCTGAGAGGAAGACATAATTTTGGCTAGATATTTAGAAAAACAAAAAAACAAACCAAAATCCCCAGCTGTCTCAGTGATATTTCCCAGGCATATCTGCTCAAGCAGCTAAATAAAAGAAATACCAATTAAGTTTGGAAGATTTTTCTGTAAAACATAATCTTTATGTTACAATAGGGGAGGGGGGAAAAAAGTGATTTCATTAACATTTTTCCTGTTTTTTCAGGAAAGGCTTAAGGGAAGACTCAATGTTCAAGTTTTTTTATTTTGCTTTGACTTTTTAAGCCCAGCAGCTAGTAAACTATTGTTTCTTACTTTTGTTGAGGTAAAATGTAAAACAAAAGCAACAAAGAAATAAAACAAAGGGAAAAAATGCATCCAGAAAATCAAAGCAACGACAACTTTCATTCTGAAATGACAGCTGAGAAAGTAAATTATAAACTACAGTTTCTCATAATGACTAAACAAAAATAATTCAACGTCTCAGAATTTAAGCAATGAAATCTCAACTTCTCAACTGCAAATCAAAAGGAAATCAGATTCAAGATTTTAACAAAGCAAGTAAAAGTACAAAGTTTGACTTATAAATTGCTTTCATTAAGTCTCAGATACCGGCAGAGATGATCAACAGTCAAAATCAAAATTTTGTCTCATTTAATGATAAATATTTGTCCTTAGGAGACTGGAAGACAGCATATTTCTGCTATTTTTCACTCTAAAACATAATATCGAATGACACATGACTTCTGCTTCAGATCGAGAAACAACACAGGGAAGCACAAGAGTAAAGGAATGGTGTCACTGATCACTAAACCTAATAGCACGAAATGAACAGCAAGAGATAACAAGCACTTAAAACCAAAATGCATTCATGACTAGCAGACAATATATACTTAATGTAATAACAACAACAACAACAAAAACCCCACAAAAACAACAACTAACGATTTCAATAGCCTTTGGACAAGTCTTGCAATAAAATTTCTCAAAGAAATTGAAATATTTAAATATTTTCCCCCAACTCAGTAAAGCTTTTGGGCACACTAATTAAAAGCAGTCACATCTTTAACTACATGTCCAATCAGCAAATCACTTAAAACAAAGGTTCCGCTGACTTAAATACTGGTTGGTACGATGAACAGGCAAAGAATGAAGCAAATATATGCAATATGAGCCGAAGGACTTGGCTGAACTGGAGCCACTATATGTAGCACCAGCTGCTGCAAGAGTTGTGAAACTGTACACAGCTGAATAACGCAGAAACTCTACCTTGGAATTAGCACCTCAATCTTTTTTTTTTTTTTTAAGATTTCAGAATGAAATACTTTCCGCACATAGTAAATTCCTGAGCATCGATGGACAAGGCAGGGGTAGGATAAACTTGTCTTACACAAACCACAGCTGGGGAAACCTAGCACAAAAGGCCAACTTACCAACAAGAGAGTTTCAAATCAAAGCGTGATGTTGTATTTGAAGCTTTTATGGAAGGTTTGCAGCTTCACACCCGAGCTGTTCTGTGACTATAGGAAAGTAATTGCAGTGAACCAAACAGCAGTCGTGCTGTCCATTTGAAAGTATATATAGACGGAGTATAAAGGACATTTTCGACGCTGAACGAAGAGGACTATGCATGCAAAGAATAAATGCAAACTGAGTATTTTAACCTGTATAATGAATCTTCTTGAAAACTAAATTTTAAGTAGATGCTCTGGTACTTCCCGGTTGATAAAGAGTTCGCTTATGAAACCTTGAAAAACTTACAAAGGCCTAAGACTGTGCCGTTGCAGGGATGAAACTCTGAACATCACTAATAAGGTTCCTGGGATTTTGCAAACAGCTGTTCCGGGTACTGTGTTCTGACTTTGCAGGTAGTATTAGATTTACTTTAGTAGAGCAGTTCCTAACAGAATAAAATGATGCCTATTATGTTACACTTCCAAGCAGCAAAATGCCTGACAAAACTGGTTACCAATAAAACCATGCAGTTTTATGTCTCTTTTTAAAGAGCTGGACACAATCTACTCATTAAAAAAAAAACAAACCAAAAAAAAAACAAAAAAAAACCACAAAAAACAACCCTCTCATTTTTAAACATTTTTTACAAAAAGTATTTCTGTGTTTTTTTATCTTTGCCTAACCTAAAATTCTCTTGCTCTATGCAAACGTCAGTATTGCCTCCTGTGAAAAAGAGATACCTGTCCTCTCAGCAGTGCCATTTATGTAATTAAAAACTTAAGTCCCCTGTCAGTCTTTTCTTACACTTCTGCAAGACCAAGAGTTACTTTAAATTTACGCTTTAGCATAAGTCACATTTTATCACTCTTCTTGCTCTAGACTTTCTCCAACCTGTCCACTTTTCTTCATGGTTCTCCAAGTTCAAGACCCAAACTAGACATGGTAACCTTTCTTGAGACTTTACTTCTTTTGTTCACAGGAACAAAAGAAACACTTCATGTTTTACAAGCTATGTTGCTGTCCATCCATCCTTTGGCATTTCTGCAGTGGTATGATACCAGTGACTCATTTCTTTCCTTTGAAAATGAAATATGCTCCCCGTATTTCCTAGACTTATATTCCCTTCTTGCCCATCTTCGGGTTTTATTTCTGAAGTCTGTCATAAAAAAGGTCCTATCATAGAATCATAGAAAGGTCTGGGTTGAAAGGGACCCCAAGGATCATAGAGTTCCAACCCCCCTGCCACAGGCAGGGCCACCAACCTCCAGGCCTGGATCTACACGAGGTTGCCCTATGACCCGCAGGAATTTCTTGTATCAATTAAGTTCACTTTAAACTATTAGTAGTAGTAGTATTACATAACCGCACTGAAATTATTTCAGAATTTAAACCAAACAAAATGCAACACCCCCCCCCAAAAAAAAAAAAAAAAACACCTGATTGCTGATGAATTTTAGGCAATCAGACTTTAATAACTATGGCATTTGACCACCATTATGTGTTGCCATGATTTTTAAGACTCGCGACATGCGATAAGTGAAACTGCTCTATGTCTTACAAGGGGAAGCAAGCATCACAGGAGAGAATATTACAATTTATTCCTCACATTCAAAGACAATCATTTAAACACGCATTTCCGGCAAGATTCTTTTAGACAAACACAAAACAATGTAATGCACAGCACACCCCAACAGAGAAGAGATATAGAAAGAAGTCATCAAATTTTACAATAAACAGGAGACATCCTGTCCCTGGTAAAAAAACAACATCATGAAAAAGCGTTTGAACCTCAGAAATTGTCCAATGCACGTGGACTGCTTTAATCATAGTCTGCAGATCAAGAAGGCTAAACTCCTAAATGAGGAATGTTGAAATTTTGTTCATATAATTCTTTACCTACATATTGCTGATGATATCAAAAGCTTCCAGCATGGTTTTTAAGTTATAGTGAATATAACAAGGACAAGGTGTCAAACATACAAGAGTCAAAAAAGGCTTACCTTGTTGCTGGAAGGGTACTGACACGAGTAAAGAAAACAGACGGCTCAACTTCTACATGAAGGCCTAGTGAAAGGTTCCTGTAATATCCTTCAACATGCCCTGGTCCACCGGAGTACTTAAAATTCAAAATGGCTTCCAGTGTCTAGAGAAATAGAAGTAATTACTTATTAGCTATGTCTTATTACTGTGCATTTCACAAGTTCAGTTAAATTAGACCACAGAAGTGATTTACCAACAAAGTTCCTCTGCCCTCAAGAATTTGCTTTCCTACCCTATCATAACATCACAGAATACTCTGGGTTGGAAGGGACCTTAAAGCTCATCTAGTCCAGCCCCCCTGCCACGAGCAGGGCCATCCGCAACTAGATCAGGTTGCTCAGAGCCACATCCAACCTGGCCTTGAATGTTTCCAGGGATGGGGCATCTACCACCTCTCTGGGCAACCTGTGCCAGTGCCTCACCACCCTCATTGTAAAGAGTATCTTCCTTACATCTCATCTGAATCTCCCCTCTTTCAGTTCAAAACCGTTTCTCCTTGTCCTATCACAGCAGGCCCTGCTAAAAAGCTTTTTCCTATTTTTTCTTACAGGCTCCCTTTTAAGTATTGAAAGGCCACAATAAGATCTCCCCGCAGCCTTCTCTTCCCCAGGCTGAACAACCCAACTCTCAGCCTGTCCTCATAGCAGAGGTGTTCCATCCCTCTGACCATTTTTGTGGCCTCCTCTTGGACCTGTTCTAACAAGTCCATTTCCAACCATCCTATTATTTCAAGGGAAAAAAAAAAAAAAAGCAAGCCAACACATAATTGCATCTTATGTAAACAGTGGCTTTTTTCCCCTAATCCTTTCAAAAACTAAAGAGTACAGAACAAAGTCAGGTGGACTTCCCTTTACATAATTCCTCTCCATACCACAATTAACACAGAAAAAAAATGAAAAGTTTATTTTTGCTTAGAAGACTTTAGACTTTATTAAATGATATGCTCTTCCATACTCCTGAAAAATATTAACTACGTCATTACCTTCGTAATCAAATGGAAAACCTTTAAAGTTTTTGAGTGTGGACAAATTAAGATTACATAAAACTAAAAGCATCTGGTCTCTTGACAAGTCACTGTGACATGCTCATCTCCATTAACTAACATTAAAAGAACACTGTTCGCTAGATCTAGTGCTTGAACTTTGTCTTTGATGTTCATTTTATAGAACATGATTGGTTAGCAAATATTAAAAATGAGGATGATTCTCTGGCATTAGTCTTTTGCACTCATTACTCTCAGTGATACCGAGCCTTTACTTCTGTGATGAAATTTGGGGCTTTGTGTCTTTTTCCTTAATGTGGGAAGCTTCCCAGCATACTAGTCCCCATGTCATCATCAGCGTTCAAGCTCAGGACAAGCGTTTGATTCATCCAAAGGCACTATACACCACCTTTTCTTTCACTACATTCCTGAAATATAATTTGCTGGAAGCAAGGCAAGAATTTGAGAAATGTCACTACATTTTTTTCCTCAGCAAGTATTCTGGTCCCCAGGCACCTGCTATTGCCAGGTCTTAGAGCATGGACAGAGGGAGAGACAGACCCCTACCCCAACATTGAAATATAATTTGCTGGAAGCAAGGCAAGAATTTGAGAAATGTCACTACATTTTTTTCCTCAGCAAGTATTCTGGTCCCCAGGCACCTGCTATTGCCAGGTCTTAGCACGGACAGAGGGAGAGACAGACCCCTCCCCCAACATGGTGATTACCATATTATGCTGAAGCTGATGTCTAGAAGGGCAGCTGTGTATCAAAAAAAATTAGAAACAATGTCTATCTCCTCTTTGATTAGCTTTTAGCTCAGTCTTAAAAAAAAAACAAAAAACCACCACAAAACCAACAAAACAAACAAAACCGCCTAATATTTAAAAAAACAAACCAACCAGCCAATCAAACAACAACAGACACACAAAACAAAACCAAAAAACCCCAAACCTCACATCTTATCCAGGAAACCAATTCTATTTATCAGATGTCATCAATCTTCAGATAATTAAAAGCACTCACTCTTTCAATTCAAGATGTACAAAACATTTTATGAAACCTCTAAATTTCTTTCTTAAGCTCTAAGGAACAATCTAAGGATTTTCTAAGTTATAAAAAACATTCATGTTTCCAAGTCTGGCTGAAATAATGATACACTGGATTTCTTAAAATAACCCAAATCCAGTGATTTAAAGAATATCAAAATCAAGAGTTTAATATTCTGCTGCATGAGCACAAGTCCTGTGAGGGAACTGGGTTTCTTTAGCCTGGAGAAGAGGAGGCTGAGGGGAGACCTTATTGCTCTCTACAACTACCTGAAAGGAGGTTGTAGAGAGGTGGGTGTGGGTCTCTTCTCCCAAGTAACAAGTGATAGGATGAGAGGAAACGGCCTCAAGTTGCACGGGGGGAGGTTTACATTGGATATTAGGAATTTTTTCTTCTCGTAAAGGGTTGTCAGGCACTGGAACAAGGTGCCCAGGGAAGTGGTAGAGTCCCCATCCCTGGAGGGATGTAAAAGACATGTAGATGTGGCGCTTTGGGACATGGTTTAGTGGTAAACTTGGCAGTGCCGGGTTAATGGTTGGACTCAATGATCTTAAAGGTCTCTTCCAACCTAAACGATACTATAATTCTATGTGCATGCTTAAATGTTTTGCCTATTTCCAGCTTGCTTTTAAGTAAAGTGGTCTAATTACAATTCCTAATTTAGTTTCATTAAAATTCATGAGAGTCACTTTACAACACAAATAAAAAGCTTCCTTGGGCACTCTGGACATATCCATCTACTCTGTTTATGTCAATGCATACTTTGTAGTTAATAAACTCAAGTTTATGTTATGTCAGTAGAGCTAATCAATATTAAATACAACAATAAAAAAACTAGCAAACTTGTTCAAAACATACTTCTTCTAATTAACCAGCTGGACCATTTAATAAAAATCAGAGCTAGACTCCACAAATCCAGCGATCTGACACTACTTATATCGTAACTTCAATTTCAATTAGATGATCTGTGAGAACTCTAGCTCTCTCTGTTCTGTATTATTGTGTAATACTCCGTATCCTGCTGGGGAAAGTTTCTGTGGTATGGATCCATGGTTCATTCTATGTAGCCATGGCAAAAGGCTGCTTTATTAAGCCCAGTCCCATATTAATTACAGGTAAACATGTAATAAATGTTAGTTTGAAAGGTGATGGAGCATTATTACTCCATGTGCAAAACCCTGCCTAACATCCCATACCAAATGAAAAACCTCCAGAAACAGGCTAAAAAATACAACCATACAGTCATTGATGACGAAGAGATTTTAAGGGCATCATCGTAACCTTGGTGTCTGTTGTAGTGAGGAATTTTTCAAAGAAAACTTGCTGATGACCCTGAGTGTCCCCCAAACCCCATGCTAGAGAACAGGGAAAAGAATTCCTAGTGGTCTTCTATTAATCTGGACAACCAGAGGACATTTCTTCTCACACAAAATGTAAGATCTAACTGAGGACATAAAAGATTCTGAATATCTCTCAAAACCACAGAACACCCAAACCTATGTTCTTGCTCTGGCTGGGGTAATTTGCAGGCTTCCTAGGAACGTACACACATGCATCAAGATAAAACATCAGGCAAACGTTACATCAGGAGTGTAGATTTAAATGGGGGGAAGGGGGGGCACGACTGAAGGAAATAATTTTTTCAGGAGCTTTCAGGTGATCAAGAATGTTTTAGTGCTTAAGATTCATATAATATGAACAGGATGTAAAAAAAAAAAAAAAAAAAAACCCACAACACAAAAAACCCCACAAATTCAACCTCCTTTAAAACTCCCTCTACACACACGTACCTTGGAAAGGACTCCACATACAATATGAAAGATTGATTTTCTATCTTTAGGATAGAAAAAAAAAATTCCTATACTTTCCTAAGCTCACAAAGCTCCAGTTTAAAACAATTTACCTCTCTCTCACACGGCACCTGCAGAGAAGAACAGTCCAACTGCTACTGCCCCCAATTTAAATAATGTTCTATACTTATTCCGGTGGCTGTGTCAAACCTACTCAAGTAAAAGACTGAGCTGCAGATTCTATTCATCTTTACAAATACCAATAGAATTTATTAGAGTTCTCCAAACTGCATCACTGCGAACCAAAACGAAACGGCAGGGTGTCAGTACGAACCTAGTTGTGCCTGTGGATGATCCATAAAAAAGAGAAGGAAGGAATAAAAAAGAGAAGGAAGGAAGGAAGGAAGGAAGGAAGGAAGGAAGGAAGGAAGGAAGGAAGGAAGGAAGGGAGTATGCCAGCCACTCAGAGCAGGCAGCCAGGAAAAGAAGCCTATTGTTAACCGAACACGTCTGGAATTCAGAGTATCTATGGACTGGAGGGGGCGAATCTTGTTTTTAAGCAGAGTTGCATTCTGGAAACTCAATAATAAAAAAAAAATGGATAAATTGTTTAACCTATATGATGCCTTTGGGTTGATAAATTTTTTTATTACCTCATTGGTCCTTCCTTCTGCCGCTGACGAAAAGGAAACTGAAGTGTTGCTGAGTGTAGGTTACAGATGACCAGACTCTTAACCAATGGCACCGGGCATTAATACCACCTACTATATTGACAACAAGCATTTTACAGATAAACTATCAAAAAACTACCATTTTGGTTTCTCTCATGCATTTTGTCCTCAAACATATTTTTTGCATAGAGCAGGTACAATTTAAAAAAAAAACAAAAAACAAAAACAAAAACAAAACAAAACACATTCTCTCCTGTCTGCTCATGGAAGTCTTTCCCATATTCACTTTGGTAACAGAATTAAAAGCAAAATTAGAAAAGAATTGCTATTTGAATAACACTATTCAACTAACGAAAAGCAAAACATTTGGCATTCAAGTTTCCCAACTAAGTGACAATACTTAGTACACTTCTGGCAGTCCCTCAGTAGTGACTCTGAACAGTAATACGTTTCTTACACTGATTTTTAATTGCCAATTCAAACCATTATAATCTACAACTCAGATCAATTATTTCTACTGAACTACTACTATAGTACTTCCCACACAGAAGTAGAGAGTAAAATCTAAAGAGAATTTCCGTATGATTCTACAGAATGTTGCTACTTATGCAGAAGCTAGAACATTAATGCTGGGGAACGGATCTCCCCAAAACAGCAAATGACACAAGAAATACATAAAAGAATGGGGAAAGAGCAGCGATGAAGGGAATTTCTTGTGCTGGGAAGTTAAATATGGTGCTCAGTCCTTTCTGTATGCTTCTTCTCAAGTAAGGAGGTTGACTGACTACCAGAATCGAGTAGCTTCACCCCAAAAAAGTACTCAAAGTTAAACGTAGCAACGAAAACTATTTTAGCTCATAAAACTGGCTTAGGCCAAGAGTATGTTAAGGTAACTGTAACTCAAGGATAGAAGCTTCCACCTGCAGAGGTGTAATCATTATATGCTGTATGTAAAGGGAAATAAACATTCCATAGAAGAACACAAAATATTAGCTTAATTTAATATTAGCAACCCTCATAATTAGACTATTTTTTTAAGAAAAAATCTTTCAAGATACGGTAAACATTGAAAGAGTCATTTTCTTTCAAAAAACAGGAATAATTACTGAACAGCAACATTAGACATAACCAACAAAGAAACCACCACCAAGAACGATACACACAGTAGGTGAATTAGTAGTCAGGAAACTCAAATTTATAGTGATATACTGTTAATGAGTAAACAATCAATAAAATGCTCATATACTTTCCTCCTCACTGATGAAAAACACTTTTATACATCTAGATTTTTGATTTTGTAAAATTTACAAAGTTGGCTACAACTCAGGTCAGAAGCTCCTGGGTTTAATTCTTACACTGTTTATTTTCCTTAGTAGATGTGTTTCTTTATTCCTAAGCAATTTTAATAGCAATAGCAGTAACTCTGATCTTATCCCTGTGTGTATCTTGCTACTGGAAGAACCAGAAGGTTCTCCTCTATAATATTTCTTCTTCACGGTATCACATCACCCCACATACTGCATCTTGTGTTTCAGAGAGCAAAGCAAGATTTCATCCTCCAATTTTTTTCTAAACTAGAACACTAATTTTTGAAATATTTGTTATCAGTGGTTTCCATAATTAAATTAACAAATCATACTTTGTAAGGAAGGCTCACATATGCTGCATTTTCAGGACTTTTCTAAATTCCCTTAGTATAGTAAAAAGGACACTAAGTAGATCTCAACATTTACTACGAGACGAAATGCCAGTACTTAGCTACAGGCAGTTTGCTCTGGAGACTCTGCAGACACTGACTGCAGGAACTGTGAAGAAATACCAGAACATACCATTGCAGGCTCCTCATTAAGATATAACAATTTCAAGGGGAAAAAGAAAAAAAAAAAAAAAAAAAAAAAAAAAAAAAAAAGGCAGCATGAAGACCAGACTAAAAGTATATAAATTGAGAACATAATCTTTCCATTTTGGTTTCTGAACAGCTTGTAGAAAACAATTCTTACCAATGAGTATAATTTCTTAGGGAAGTAGGGCCTGAAATTTGAAAAAGAACTTATTCTAGGTGTGTAATCTTCAAATATACCTTCCTTTTTTTAAGTGTAATCATCAAATATACCTTCCCCAAAAAATTTAAAAATTACTTGCCCAACTGTAACCATGTTTTCTTCCATAATTGCATCATGCTCCTGATCTGCTTCTCACACAAATAAACATTAGCAGGATGCGCTCCATGCACTCGTCAGCATTTAGCCATTCTTTCTGACTTTTAGCCCCTTTTCTCATTGAATGCCTTTTGTTTTCTGGGTTGTTTGAGTGGGGTTTTTTTCCTTAAACAGACTATAAACCCTCCTTCTTTTTTTCTCCTTCTCTGACCCTTCCACTCCCATATTCAACTCTGATCGGCAATGACAGTTATTACTAAAGAGAAATAAAAATGTAGTAGTTCATCAGTTTCATCTCAGAAAAGGCACCAGAGAATCTCTCTCTACAAAATTAATTTCTCAATTTCTTCTATTGGGTGCCATGCTTAAATTCTTTTAAGAGCTTTGAGGATTGTGTAAATAAGTCACAGATCAGGAATTTCAGCTGCCTAACTGTAACTAATTAAATTATCTGGCAGTAACACAGAGAAAGCGACTTTCTCAAATTAGCCACACTCTTTTCAACAGCAGCAGGTAACTCTGGCAATGAATATGCTAGTAACGATGGCAAAGAGGTGGCCAGCCGAAAGCGTGCTCAGAGTGCCAACACTGTTGACCCAGACGGCATCCCTCAGCCTCGGCTCTGCGGGTGCAGCTGTGAAGAGCTGGTGGCATCTCCAGGCCTCTGTCCTTCCATAGCTTCTTCCCTTCTTCCTGGGACGTGAGGCTGAGCTCTCCGCAGGGCTGGTGTGCCCTCACAACCCCTCAGGGCCTGCAGATCACGGTTCCAAACGGTGCATTCAAGCCCTCGTCTGCTCCTTGCTGCCTCAGGCCAGTCCTACTCACTCACCTTCAGTCGCACCGAGAACCTACGTGGTTTATCCCCATCCACACAGCACACAGTTATCACAGAGTGGAATAGCGGGTTTTCGCCCGAGTTGGACTAAATTTTTTATCCTTCTTTCTATGCATGGCTCCACACCCCAATTTCCCATCTTTACTAGCAAAATTACTTGGCCTAAGCAGTACCAGACCAGACCCCAAAAGGTCCAGTCCTGGAGACTGCAAGCTTTCAAATCCAAGCACGTGGGATATGCTGCTCCAGCACCACAGTTCACACAGCAATGCAGTACATGGAACGCAGTTGAATCTTTTTTTTTTTCCAGGGAATGACCAGAATGTGAGCATTGGGAGGGAAATGGAGATGCCTACGCAGCTGAAACCAAGATGGGACTCACGGAAATCAAGCTTCCAGTCCTTGGACCAATTCGTAAACGCAAAGCCTGTGTCTATATTTAGAGTTGATCACATGAAAAAAAAATCAGTCCTAGCATTTAGAAATGCACACATCTCTGCCTATGTATTCATTTGGTTATTAAAATGAATTTAGATTAGCAGTTTCTTGAGTTTTAATTTACAATAGTCAATCAAAAGACAAATATTTGTGATTTTTGCTTTTTTCTCCCACCACCAAGTCTACAGTCCATGATTCCAAAGGGTAACCAGACAGAAGATAAAGTCTGTATAAAAAGCAGGCTTAAAGGATAAAGTCTGTATTAAAAAAAAAAAAAAAAAAAAAGGCTTAATGGGAGTGTTGGGAGAAGCAACAGATGCCCTTATGTACATAAGCTGAATATCCTCCTGCCCACTTGTTCTCGGGAAGACAAAAGAAAAACCCACACACCTCCACACCACTAAAGAGGAAAAGCAGAGAAACTGCTGACTGGCTAAAGATTCTGTAAGTCTGCTTTGGAGGACAAAAATCTCCAATCTAATAGAAAAAAAAAAAAAAACCAACTAAATGTTAGTAGCAAAAACTAAATGTTTTATTACTCCCCATTGACGACAGCTAAGCAAAGAACAGCATTACTGAAATCTGAATGCTCTCACAACTACATTATGGTGTCTGAGATACACACGCTTCTTAGCATCGACTGTTTGGACTGGTCTCTTACTGCACAACTCAGACCACAGGGACTTGGGTGCCGGTATCATCAAAGCTTCTCCCATGCAGGAATTCACATCATTCCCTCGAACGCTTAGACCTTCCTTCACTTGAAATACTGGTATTGAAAGGACATTTGGGAGGATGTACAGGGTTTGCGTGGCAAGGTTTTGGTAGAAGGGAGTGGCTAGAGGGGTGGCTTCTGTGAGAAGCTGCTAGAATCTTCCCCCACCTCTGACAGAGCCAATGCAGGCGGCTCTGAGATGGATCTGCCACTGGCCAAGGCCGAGCCCATTGGCGACAGGGGTAGCACCTCAGGGTAACAGAATTAAGAAGGGGGAAAAGACTGCTGGGGAAACAACAGTGGAGAGAGAAGTGGGAATACGTGAGAGCAGCAGCCCCGCAGCCCCCAGG
>KL269091.1:2471-18587 GCA_000699545.1 Podiceps cristatus | reverse complement strand
TGGGTCCAGGCCGGGAGGTTGGTGTCCCTGCCTGTGGCAGGGGGGTTGGAACTCTGTGATCCTTGGGGTCCCGTCCAACCCAGACCTTTCTATGAATCTATGAATCTATAAGTCTGGGGATGGTACACCAATGTTTGAGTGACAGTGTGCTAGTGAGGTTCTTTGGTCTGCCATCTCAGTGGAGGTAAAGGATGGAGATCCATGCAGCAGCAAAGACTCAAGGATTATTGATGTGTTAGAAGCCACAGAAGCACCTGAGAATAGTCACATAGGAATTAGGGCTTCTCCCCCAAAAAATGTGGTGGGATCAATAGCCCAGCTGAAGTACATCTACACCAACGCACGCATCATGGGCAACAAACAGGAGAAGCTGGAAGCCATTGTGCAGCAGGAAAGCTATGATATAGTTGCCATCACGGAAATGTGGTGGGATGACTCGCACAGCTGGAGGGCTGCAATGGATGGCTATAAACGCGTCAGAAGGGATAGGCAAGGAAAGAGAGGGGGTGGGGTAGCCTGTGTGTTAGGGAATGTTTTGATGGTCTTTATGATGGTGACGATAGGATTGAGTGTCTATGGGTAAGAATCAGGGGGAAGGCCAACAAGGTGGATATCATAGTGGGAGTCTGTTATAAACCAGGATGCAGAGACAGACAAAATATTCTATAAGCAGCTGCGAGAAGTCTCATATTCACTAGCCCTTGTTCTAATGGGGGGCTTTAATTTGCCAGGTGTCTGCTGGAAATCCAATAGAGCAGAGAGGAACCAGTCCAGGAGGTTCCTGGAGTGTGTGGAAGAGACCTTCCTCACACAGCTGTTGAGGGAAACAACGAGGGGAGGTGTCCCACTGGTCCTGTTGTTTGTGAACAGAGAAGGACTTGTGGGTGGTGTGCTGGTTGGAGGCCGTGTTGGGCATAGCAATCACGAAATGATAGTGTTTGGTTCTTGGAGAAGTAAGGAGGGGGGTCAGCAGAACTGCTACCTTGGACTTCCAGAGGGCAGTCTTTGGCCTGTTGCAGAGACTGGTTGTCAGAGTCCCTTGGGAGGCAGACCTGAAGGGCAAAGGAGTCCAGGAAGGCTGGACATTCTTCACGAAGGAAATCTAAAATGCACAGGAGCAGGCTGTCCCCATGTGCTGAAAGATGAGCTGACGGGGAAGAAGACCAGCCTGGCTGAACCAGAGACCTTTGGCTGAAAGAAGGGGCAGGTAACTCAGGAGGACTACAAGGAGGTTGTGAGGTTTTGCAGGGAGAAAACTAGAAGGTCTAAAGCTCAACTAGAACTCAATCTGGCTACTGCCATAAAAAAGACAATAAAAAATGTTTTTATAAATACATAAGCAACAAATGGAGGGCTAAGGAGAATCTCAATCCTTTATTGGATGTGGGGGGAAACATAGTGACAAAGGATGAGGAAAAGGTTGAAGTACTTAATGACACTTTGCCTCAGTCTTTAATAGAAAGACCAGTAGTTCTCTGGGTACCCAGCCCCCTGAGCTGGGAGACAGGGATGGGGAGCAGAATGAATCATAGAATGGGTTGGAAGGGACCATGAAGGGCATCGCGTCCAACCCCAAAGCCCCATAATCCAAGGAGAAATGGTCAGTGACCTGCCACATGACTTAGACACACACTAGTCTATAGGGTCGGATGGGATCCACCCAAAGGTGTTGAGGGAGCTGGTGGATGTGCTCATCAAGACATTTTCAATCATTTACCAGAAGTCCTGGCTACCTAGGGAGGTCCAAGTTGACTGAAGGTTGGCAAATGTGACACCCATCTACAAGAAGGGCCAGAAGAAGAATCCAGGGAATTACAGGCCTGTCAGGCTAACCTTGGTGCCAGGGAGGGTTATGGAGCAGGTCATCTTGAGTGTCATCACCTGGCACGTACAGGACAACCGGGTGATTTGGCCTAGTTGGCATGGATTTATGAAAGTCAGGTCCTGCTTGACCAACCTGATCTCTTCCTATGACAAGGTCACCCGCTTAGTAGATGAGGGAGCAGATGTTCAAGGTGAAGTCCTGTTTGAAAGGTTTGGTTTGAGCATCAGTCCCAAATGAGAAAATTGGGTTAATACCATAAATGTGAATTACAGATAGTCTTAGACCATCCCTGAAGAGGAATCAGGTTCCTCTTTCTTTGCCAGATGGACAACACTCTAAAGACTCTTCCTACCGAAACCACGGGGACAAACGGACTTCCAGTACTGGCTAGGTGCAGCTTTCAAAGCCATAATTCGGACTTGTGTACCTAAATCCCTTTATGGCATAGCCACTGACCTCTAAGTCAGGGCTCTTGCTTGTCCTGAATACGTTCTTGAGTCTTCTGCTATAAACCAAATGCCCCACTGAGATCTATGGCCATACTGGTTTTCAAACTGTGCTCCATGAGACTCCAACTGGTGATCTGCTGCTGCTTTGCCAAATATTATCACTGCTACACTATGATCATTTGTATTCAAAACCCCACAGCAGTGAAACACACCTGCGTTGGTACTCATCAGCAGTCCGCACTTAGGAGTAAGTTCTTCTGCAGTAAAATAAATAAATAAATAAATAAATAAGTTTTGAGGTTGAAGGTCAGAAAAAGACTGAGGATAAAATTTCATGAGCTGTGCTGAAGTTCCCAGCTCAGTGTTAGGCCAAACCAGTTCTTGTTATCCATTGCCACATGGCATCCTCACAAAACAACCCAAAACCCCAGGAGTTTAATATTTTATTCACAACATGCAAAGCTGAGGCTTCATCTTGCCCTTGGCACAATAAATGACTGAAGCAAGTGCCTATCCTACTTTATAATTGCAAAATACCCACTGACCCGTAATAGGCTTCAGCAGCATACGGGTGCTGTATTTCTGGCCACAGAATGGGAGGGAAAATGCAGATTTCATGAGCTGCCAGTGGAGATTTATATTCGTCTGGTTAATATCTCTGAGCTTTCTTCACAAGAAAAGTGATTTTAGTTGTCACTGCGTGTTGCGCTGTGTGGCCGGGCCAGGCAAGGCAATTAGTGCTAACCTGGGGGTGAAGGCCATGCAGGGACCACTGCCATGCTGCCGGCATTAATGGGTATCACCAGTTACCATTTGTGATCTGGCACTGAAAGACGCTTCCTTCCCATGCTGCGCCAGATAGGTAACCATCTGTTTTCAGCTCTCTGCAATCTTTGCTGCCAGAAAAACTAAAGGATGGCAACACCTGATGCAGGCCAGAAGAGGCAAATGTTTATCGTTGTTTCATATCGCTCAATAAATGTCCATAGAGTATCATGAGATGAGCAAAGCTTGGCCCACAGTAAGTGGTACTGCGTGGAGGAAGGTGTGCCGCCAGAAAATATCCAGGTATGACATTAAAAGCTTGAACTGAACTCTCAAACCTGATAATTCCTGGAGCTTTCCTGGCTGCTTAACAAGAGGATAAAAGATTTCTATTAATGAATGGTTCATGACAGATAAATGGCAGATGGTAACTGGGTGCATGATGCACGAGGGACTGATTAAGAGGAGCTGTAACTTGGATACTTGGGATGCTGGACATCTGGAATGTGGGGTGCACATGCTATTTTTCCTGCAAATACAGTATTGTGCCTATAATTAGATTGAGACACACACATACATATACATGCATGCACGCAAATGTATATACACACAGGGCTAAATGAAAAAAAGGTCAAGACTAGACCCTGGCCACAAGGCTGAGCAGCCAGAACTGGCTTTCATCCACACTCATTAAGGCTAATCCTCTGTAGCAGGTTTGTTGAGGAGAGCCATGGAGTAAGCTGCCAGTTCAGTTCTGTGGCCCACGGTGGTCCAGGGCTTCAGATGATTTCCCTGGCCCTCTCATTTAGCAGCATAGATGTGCCCTCAGGATTTCTTTTAACCCCGTTCTCCATGGTTTGTTCAAATGTGGAAACAACAACAAAAAAACCCTCCACATTTTTGACTGCCATCCCACAGATCAGATTATTAATTATTCATATTGGTCAAGGTTTTGGGTGAACAAGGGACAGAGGAGTAGGTACCTGCCATCTCCAAGGGGGGAAAAACCACCAGTGCGTGAATAGGAAAACATCTGTCACAGGATGTGTGGTAACTATGGAAAAGGCAAATGCAGGAGCAGCTTTATGAGGGGATGACTCAGACATTGGTCATCCCCAGAAGAGTGATCAAAACAGTCAGGACTACAATGACAGGAAGGCACCTGCATTGATGATTTTCATCTCCAGCCTCTGAGATTTCTGTCCTGTCGTGCAAGCCCTGTCTCAAGGAGCACTCCAAATCCATCCCATCCTTCCTTCGCCGGCAGCTGCAGACCTGTGAGTCTGGGGCTCACACTTGGGCACTTTCCCCCTCCTTCCCAGAGGAGAAATTTGGGGGAAGGGAGGGTCCCCTTCAATGCAGCATTTTTTTTCAGAATGAAAACCCGTTTTGGTTACAAAGCCATTTAAAAATTCAGATGGGTGTCACCAAGCACCACATACTAGCATGTTTAGGATGATGTTGGCTGTTGGGACAGCTGACTCTGCCCTGGGAAAGATGGGTGATCAGATTAGGTCAAAAACTAATGGAAACAGATGGTTGTAACTTTCCAAAAGACCAAATATTGTCTTTTTTTTTAAAGTTCCACTGCTTTCCTGCCCTCTTCCTTAAAAGCTAGAAATGTGTCAGTTAAAGGAGAAGGTCTGATTCCAGTTCAAAGGCTATTCCCAAATTTCTCTTAACCTAGAGCAATTGCTCCCCAAACCACAAAACGCCCCATCCTTGCACTTATCTGATGCCCTGTACCCCAGGATGGGCTGGTCCCCATGCCCTGCAGTCACTCCCAGCTGCCCAGGGATCTCCAAGTTCTTCTCCATCCCACAGATCTACACCATCACCTTCTTCTCCTAAGCCCTCCAGCCCTTTCTTAGTCAACAGAGGAGTTCCATAGGGTCTTCCTGTATTCTCCTCCGCCTTCATGTCTCACCTCTTTCAGTGTGACCTCCAGAGAGGAAAAATGCTGCTTTGATGTTTTTTATCTGCAAACACAATATTGGGTTGAGAAAGAATTGTATGTAAAGCCAAAGCATCCGAGCTCGCATTTCTCAGGCTGGCTGCACAGATCTGTTTGGAATAAAAACCATTTACGTTGTATTAGGCAATAGGAAACAGATGCAAGCGACACGACTGCTGAATACCTATCATTTCTTGTGTGTCTACTGTCTGGGCTTCAAGGCAGCAATGTACAGGCATAAACACACTGATGTAAATAAGTTTCATCACCACCATCTGACTGAGGCACACGTACCACCATACCGAGTCCTCCATCATCCTCCTGCACATCAAAAGGTCCTTGAAACTCCAGGTTCCCTGAGGCAAGCAGCATGCTCACAGCTCCAGTGACCCCACGAGGACCGTCATCCCCTATAATGAGCTCCTCACTCCAAGCTGAAGGTCTTGCCCTTGTATAAGATGTCCAAGTCTCTATGCAGCCCTCAGCCATTGACATCTGCCCAGCCCTACGCACTGCATGGACTCAGAGAACATCTTACTCCTCAGGCACACCAGCTGCTGCTCAACTGTTTTCCTTTTATTCCACCAATTCTTCATTTCTTTGCTAGGGTTGAAGCAGTTTCTCCCGGCTCTCAAGGCTGTACTTCTCCAATGGCCTCAGGGGGGTTTTGTAGGTCCGGGATCTCTGTTTGCAGCCAGTGCCCCTATGTTTAAGGGCTCTGCTATTATCCCAGCTTTAATATTCCATCACACCTCGCACCCAGCACCAATCTGTGCAGCGTGATCATGTAAACAAGCCTAACTCAGCACCGGTGTCTTGCAAAGCAAGTGAGAGGCACAATTAGCATAAAACCTGCGGGCTGGTATCAGTAGCAGCAACATTGGTTTCATTGGTTTTATCACAGGGAGCTGTCACAGTTGCAGGAACCAGAGCAGGGCGATGGGGAAGGCAAGCAGTTTCAGTCATGGGGCTGCCAGCAAAAAGCCACAGGGGGAGGCTCCTCTCACTTTTTTTTTTTTTTTTTTAAAAAAAAAAAAAAAAAAAAAGAAAAAGAAAAAGAAAAAGAAAAAGAAAAAGAAAAAGAAAAAGAAAAAGAAAAAGAAAAAGAAAAAATCTGAGCGTCTTGATATAAGTGGAAAATTTCCCAAGGAATCAATAACCTTTGGATGCAGCTTTCAGGATACGTGAGTCACCTGTCCCTGCAAGAATATACAAGGATGATCATGCCGTAGTGAGAAATGCAATCTGATTTTGGGAGACTCTCTGTCCTGTGTGGTGCAGTGCGGCTGATCTGGCCCTCCCAGTAAATTAGTTTTTCGCTAGAAGGTGTCCCAGCTGAATTGAGGGCATAGATAATTATACATGGTGGCAAATCTCAGTCTGTATCTGCTCTTCTACATGACACTCAAGACAGCTTGATTGAAATAAAATACTTAAGCGCTTCTTGTCACTTTTTGTATTTGTTTATGTCTTTTACACTCACATTCCTTGGATAAATACAGTGAAAGCTCATACTGTGAACCAAAATTGAAAGCACGAGCAGTTGGCATAGCCAGGCTGGAAGACTCTCACATGTTGATTAGAACAGGAGCTTTCTGATGTGACCGTTGCCCTGCTGACCTTTTTAATGAATTGGCTCATTATCAGCAACCCAGTCAGGAGCCATGAATCATCTATGGGAATATTTTCCCCAGATATGCAGCCTATAGAGAAATAAAATCTATTTCTGTTGAGTAACACATAGAGCTGCATGTCTCCAGCTGGCCATGGAAGGATGAGAGCTGAATTTGCAAATATTATAGCATGTTTCAATTTGATGACATTAAAAAAAAATAAATGAAATGTTTCATAGAGGCTTAGTTCAATGTAAGGTTGGTTGGCTCCTGCTTAGGAGGACAGGCCTGACTGGATGGCACCGCCGTCCGCTGGGACCATGGCAATGCTTAGGTCTCACAAAAGCCAGTTAATCTCGGCGTACCTGAGATAGTTCCTCTGCACCAGGCATGACCTGCAAGGTAAAGGGAAGGCTCAGGCCACCCAAAAGACAAATTTTGCAAGGTCCAGTGACTGAGCAGCTAAAGATTGGGGTCAGCCCAGCCCTCGGTTGAAATATTTTGTTCTGATCTCACCAAAGGAAAACTGAAAAATATGAGCAAAATCACAAAGTTAGTATTACAGAGTATGTCATTTCCCATTAAAAACAAAACAAAACAAAAAGTGGAAAATTCCAACAGCTTTACCAGTACATCTTATATCCATTGGAGGTAAATCCAGCAAGCAACATGCAAGCTGACCACAAAACACGTACAGGTGCCAGTGCCAAGCGCAATGGTAGACATACATGTTTTCTTCCAAAAGAGGGAGAACTGAGGCAAAGCATTTGGTACCTGCCTCTGAGCTGAGCACAGGCCAAGCAGTTGCATGTGGAGGACTTGCCACGTAGCCATTTATAACTGTAAACTCTTTTTTATCTTGTGTCATCGTCGGAGAGATCTGTACACCATAAACGGAGTCATTACGACTCAGTAATTCATTCTCTTTCATTTTCTACTGGATGATTCATGTAGTTTTTAATCAAACCAAAGAACCTCTCTTCATTTAAGCAAGCTCAAATCAAGGCAGTGGAGACCACTTACTATAAATTGCCAAATGGGGTAGCAGGACTATTTACAACGTTTAACGTTAAACACATGCTGAATGATTTATTGCGTAATTGTTGGGTTGGGTGGTGGCCACGGGGAGAATTTTCTTTGAAACAGGAGGAAAAGTTGATTGCTCAGTGATGGGGCTGAGGATCAGCCTTTGAATGTCCTTGCAGCCTTCCAGGAAGCGGTGCCTTTGGGTGAGGAATGCTGTTTGCAGAGTGTGGGTGTCAGAGCGGTGTTACTGCAGACACTTCTTCAACGAATTTCACATTATACCAATGAGATCCCAGACACCAACGTTTTGCCTCTGCTGGGCTAAATTCAGTTTCTAATTACATTTGTACAAACACCTCTGAAAATCTGTGCTTGTCTTGTCACAAACCTCCAGTTCTTCCTAACCATGCCCTTCCAAGGAAGCTGTTGCAGTGGGATTTCTGCCTGTTCCCATGCGAGCTGCAGACAGCAACGAACACACCGGAGGGTTCAGTCACTCCTTGGTGAAGCGGCTGTTCTGTAGTGGGGACCAGCACAGCCACAGATGTATTTTAGCCTTTCAGCACTGCATAATTCATTAAGCTATTCAACAAGGAGATTTTACACCTCTAATGTCCACTGAGATAATCTAGGGTGAGATCTAGAAAGCCTCAAAGTAGAGAAATAGTCATTGTTGGATCAACCTCAGATCGCTGTGAATGAATTCTCCCATAAAGAATGCACAAAGTTCAGCATTCAGTCTGTTTTTCCATGCTAGGAAATATAAAAGACAAAACTAAGGAGGGAAAAAGCTATTTGAAAATTCATGGATGAGGGATGACTCCAGAGTATCCTTTTCCCTGAACAGACATCTCCATTATGGAGGAGGGAGACATTTACTCAGCAATTTAGCAGACATTTATCTAAGGAAGACATTTACTCAGCAATTAAGCAGGACGAGGCAGACTCTGGTATCCTAATGCCATACTTGCACACCCCGGGGCTAAATGACTGAACCTGCACAGCCAAGGGTGTCCCGACCACACGTTGCACCTCCAAAATGAGAATTTCCCCTTCCACCCAGGAGATGGCACTAAGGCACTCACACAAAAAGCATCATTTCAGCCTTGCGGAAAAACCTATTTTCCCTGAAGTTGTGTTGGGGAGAAAACGAGCAAAATTCGCATTTGCTGGGTTGTGCATCTTGTGATGGGACCAGCAGAGCATCCTAAGAGGGAACGCGCTTCTGACAGCTCTGTGGATGCAATCACTTGGATTTGGATTGTCCTTCTCATGGCTCCAGTGTGTTTCCCACCAGAGAACTGGTGCATCGGAGCAGCCTCCATCCAGGGATGTTCCTCTGGTTTGGACACGGGGCAGTACCAAATGCTTTGGAGAAACATGCCTAGGGTCAAGCATAGCAGTAACGAGGCAACGTGGTCCTGGAAAACACCCCTTAATCTCCACCACCCACAGTCTGACTCACGTCCACCTTGTTTCTCTGGGCTGTTGTTTTGGTTTTGGGGGTTTCTGGGGGGTTTTGTTTTTGTTTTTTTCCCTTGGACTTTGTGGCTAGTGTAAAACCTGATGTCCTCCATAGACATGTTGCATCCCTTTGTGAATCCTGTTGAGCTCACGGCTGGTGTTATCTGATCCTGTGAGCCCAGACTGCACAGAAAAAGGACTGAAAATGGGTGGTGTTGAGGTAATGCCAGTATTAGCTCAAGCTTCTCACCCCTTTTTGACCCCAGCGCTCTTCAATTTCAAGCCTGTGTCACTCACATGAAGAGGCTCCATCTGCCAGGCAATGGGAGCATCACTGGGGGCACTGGGGAGACAGGGAAGCTCTATCTGGCTGCTGCCTTCTGTCACTTGAATATATTTGCATGCAGCCCAAATGTCTCCCATTACGGCATAGCCATGACTCCCTGGGGCAGCGTGAGAGCTTGCTGAAGCCACGCTTGGCACCCTGCTGACCGCTGCCCACCCATCTGCATGCTGGCACAGGCTTGGGACCATCTCTGTTCCCACAGCAGGGAGCTGGAGGCGAAAAAAATCATTAACAGAAATCACTGCCAACATCAGACAGGCCAGTATTGGGAAGGTGCAATGAGGGCTGGGAAAACAAAGGTATGAAAGAAAATAAATGTAATTCTGGGAAAAGAAATGGCAGGAGAAGGGGGTGCAACAGGCTGGATCCTGGTTGTGGGGGCTGAAACGTGCGAGCGCAGCTTTCGAAAGCCCCGTCTCTAAGCCTGGTCTCCAAAGGTGGAAAGTGCCTAAATGAGCGTACTGTCAGAATATCCAGGAAGAACATTTATCTTCAATATCAGCAGCTTCCTTCCTTCTCCCTGGCACACAGTTAAGGACCACATTAGCAAACCCAGCATCCGTCTGCCTGATTGAATATCTTCATTAGTGCGCCTGACAGGGTGTATCACAACCATATATTCTGATTCAGCCATTCGTTTCCACTGTGGTCGCCCATTTTGATTAGCATTTAGCAACATACTTTTTCCTAGTGAAGATGACTTGAAATTACCTTGTATATGTGCCCTAAGCATTCGTCCGGACACAACCCCTGTCAGCGTAACAAGCTGTTGCAGCAGAGCAATGTTGAAATCAGCTTGAGGAGTCTGTCTCCAGCATGGGAAGGCAGGATAATGATGGTTTTTTGTAAGAGAAAACTACCAGCGAGGCCATGAGATTAATTTTAAGTGGTGCAAAAGTACATGTCCCATTAAGAACATCTCTATTCTCATGGTCGTCTTCTCCAAGGAAATCAAATACCTGGGTCTCCTCAGGAGCCTCTGATGTAGGTATTATTTTTCCCTGGTTTTCAGTTAAAGCTAGTTTCATTGTTTCTGCCCTCCAAATTCTGCAGCCACTAGTCCATTATACTTAGCTACAGTGGAAACACCCTGTGCCACCCAAACGCTACGTGGGCTGTGATGGGCGACGTCCCACACCAGCGCAGGGAGAGGGGGCAGCTCCGCAGAACCACCAGATCCTTGTACCTCCCTGTATCGGCTGCTTGGAGCTTTTCTTGACAGAAGTTATTTTGCTAAATCCCCCAGCACTTCTCTTCCTGCGGGGAAACACAGCCATGCACGTGACTTTCCTAAGGTTCTGCAGCAAGTTGGTGGTAAAATCTGCCATGGGTTAAGTGGTGATGGGTTGAAGCACCCGCAGAGTAGAAGGAAGCAGGAGAGGTGATTCCCTTCGCCAATAAGCTTCTCGGGGCAGGGACCAGTGCGCTGCTGTGTCTACATTGTCCCTGCCACCATCGGGTCTAGGTATGCTTGATATTACTATAAAAGAAGTTATTTGTTGTCATTATTATTATCTTTTGATACTTGGGCAGTATCCGTTAAGAATCTCCTGCTGATCGCTGAATATCACAAGGATACCTCATTAAAAGCAAAACCGTTTAGGCGCTAGGGAGAGAGTTCTCTACACCATCTACTCCAGGCAAATTTGGGGATCAGTTCAGAAGACCCAGAGTCAGATCACTAAAGCCACAGGGCTCAGCAGAAAGGCTGTGATGGGCACAATCCTGCCCGGGACATCAGGCCTGGGGACCAGTGGTTCTGCATTGCCATCTTCAGGCTGGCAGCAGCCTTGCTCCTTCCCCAAACCCTAGAAATCTCCCACACAGACACAGTAAGCCCAATTCAAAGCCAGCATTAGTTGAAATTGGTGGCCAAATCCTGGAAAAAGGTGTTAAATACAAAGGAGGGGAAGGATCTCTGCAAGGCTGGTACTGAGCTGCCATGGACAACACAGGTATTTCCTTCCCTGTGAGTATACAAGGCTTTAAAGAGAGAAAATTAACACAAGCAATGCTGTTTAACGCGTACTATTTCTTGCTGTGAGACAAAGTTTATTGGCAAGTTTTCTTTAAAGTACACAAACTGAAACTGCCTGAGTGATTTTAGCTCTGTGGCCTGCACTGTACCTCCCCCCCTCCAAAAAAAAAAAAAGCGCCTTTTTCTAACAATGATAAAAGCTCAGATTCTCGGGAGATTTTAATGTTAATACGTGTTTCAAAAGGTCTATGCCAAACACTTCACAGGTATTTGATAAATATGGTGGTGAGTTTGGAAGAGAAGAGGTTTCCAGGCTTCCAGGGTTTCTGATGGCCAATACCACACAGACAGCTTGAAGGGCCAACGTGCTGTAATCACAGAACAGTGTAAGTAACACATCCTAAAATAAATCAGAAAATCATAGAATAATGTAGGTGTCCTGGCCCAGCAGGGCCAGCTTAGATGAGGTTGCTCAGCCCTTGTTGCATGACCTCATGAGCATCTCCCTGCAATTCCCCCACCTCTCTGCTCTCCAGACAGTGTTTGACCACCCTCATGGTGAAAAATACTCTCCTAATAAGGTCTGGTTGGAAAATCACTTTCTAAGAGTCAAAAAAATCACAGAATCATAGAATGGTTTGGGTTGGAAGGGACCTTTGAAGGTCATCTAGTCCAACCCCCTGCAATGAGCAGGGACAAATGCTGCTACTCAGAATATTCTAGCAGTAAATCTCTTTACTGTTTCCTTGCAGGTCTCAGATAGTTCGTACCAGGTCTCACAAGTGTGAGACCTGGTGTACTTTTTCCCACTGCCTCAGTCCCTGAAAGCTCACCATTACTCCCAGCTCTCAGTGCAAGAAGGGCTGAGGGCTACAAGAATGATCCGAGGGCTGGAGCAGCTCTGCTGTGGGACAGGCTGGGAGAGTGGGGCTGTTCAGCCTGGGGAAGGGAAGGCTGCGGGGAGACCTGATTGCGGCCTGTCAGTGCTTAAAGGGGGCCTATAGGAAAGAGGGGGAGAATCTTTTCAGTAGGGACAGTGGTGACAGGACAAGGGGTAATGGTTTTAAGGTGAAACAGGGTAGGTTTAGATTAGATGTAAGGAAGAAATTCTTTACAATGAGGGTGGTGAAGCACTGGAAGGGGTTGCCCAGAGAGGTGGTGGAGGCCCCATCCCTGGAAACATTCAAGCCCAGGTTGGACGGGGCTCTGAGCAACCTGGTCTGGGTAATGGTGTCCCTGCTCACTGCAGGGGGGTTGGACTAGATGACCGATAGTGGTCCCTTCCAACCCAAAACATTCTATGATTCTATGATAAAAAGGGGTAACCCCGGTTCTTACCACGGCCACCTGTAGCACCACTCACTGGGCTGTGTCCGTCGCCATCCCTTTCCCAAGGGACAGCCCAGAGCACAGCCCCGCAGCAGGGCTTTGCGATGACCAGTTCAGCCTCCGTAAGAAAATGCTGTAGCTGTCCTTGTACTCGGATACCCAGCGGTTCCTGCGGAGAACATGGAGAAGGGGATAAGCAGGGGATCTCCATCCTCTGCTTCGTGCATCAGGACTAGGGGGGGACCTGCCTCCCCTTCCGCAGCGGTTGACCACCCAGCCGGCAAACTGCATAGGGCAAATGAAAGCACGTGCGGATGGTGTGGGGGAGACGGGGCACAGCCTGTCTCCATCAGGAGCGGCGCAGATGCTGCGACACACGGCTGTCGTTGGGACCAATCTCCCACCTAGATCAGCCATTACACAGGCTGGGTTTCCAGCCTACACGTAGCTCCAGGATCATAGATCAAAATCAAGACTTCAGTACAGAGCTGAAATATATGTGTGTGCACGGGGGAGGTGGCGGGGGAGATGAGGCAGCACAGAGGAATTGCCTTTCCAGTGAGAAAGGAGAGCTAAGGAGCAGTTTATGCCTGTTTGTTCATAGTGTGCGGATGAGTCACGTTGCAAACAGCTCTTGCCCTGTCTGATTTAGGAGAGCCTTTTCCCAGGGGAAGCCCAGGTGTGAAAATGTTGAGACGTGCCTGCTGCCCCCAGCCCCACAGGGATCTCAGCATCTTCCTTTCATGAGGACAAGGCTGTCCCAGGAGAAGTTTCCCTGCACCTGTCAGTCCCACTGCCGTAAACTTTTCAAGAAAAGGCTGAGCAGCCCTTGAGAAAGGATTTGGCCCCGAGGGAATTCATTTGAGCTTATTGCGTAACATGGACATGGAGAAATACAGTTGAGAAACACCTTCCAATCTCAACCAGCTCCAACCCCCCGCCCTACTGTTACCCTGTCCCCACTCCCACCAGCCACCCTCTCCCCCCAGCCCACCTCTCCCTTACTGGTTTAAGGGCTCATCTTCAGGGAAAATGTGAGAAAGGTTCTTATTTGCTTTACAGTATCCACCATGGGCTCCTGGCCAGCACTGGAAATCTGTGTTGTAGGTACTTCTCCAGTCAAGGTCGAAGCACTCTAGTGAAAGAGAGTCCAAATAATTGAAAGACTTTTTTGGGGTCTCTATCTCCTGTATCGCTCAGACTGACTGTTCCCTTTCTCCTGAGCTCCATCGGCTGGTCATGCTTTCAGTGCTCCTGTTGGAGCTACCATGACCGAAGGGTGAGCCAAGGGAAAATGCAAGAAGAGCTTCCCTGGAGTAGACAAGGTCTTTTAGACAAGATTATTCAGCCCTTATTTTCTAGAGCCTTTTACGTACAATGGAAGTAACACAAGGCAGATTTGGAAATGATATCTTGCACTCTTCCCTTCTGGACATTGACTTGTCAACTGGTATATATTTTCTCCTTCTGTTTAGATTTTCTCTTTCATCATGCCAGAGCATTGCGTCTCTGCTTTATTTAACCAGGGGCTAAACTAGGGAATAGATCTGGGATCTACTTAACCCTCAAGTGATGACCATCACACCTGTTGTGCTGTCTTCCCCAAAAATCCCCGTAAGGGCTGGTTTGAAGGGGTGCCCTCTCCTGCTCTCCAGAGATGCCCCATCTGTATGTTAATAGCTTGCGCGTGTGTCCTGACTGAACAGATCTGCCTGCGGAGAAACGTGCTGCCACCTCTCGCAACAAAGCAGGAAGCACGTGCAAAGAAGAGCCACCAATTGCAGATGCTTCAAGTTTTATGTGTATTTTAAAAATGACACGTTCCTGTAATGAGTCATTAGTAAAGTATTTTTGTTGTTTTCACTGAGGCAGAGGTTACGCGTGCATATTACACGTGCATGACCGTGTCAGGCCGTTAATGCAACCCAAGCGGTCACATCAGCAGCAGCAGTTCCTGTGCTGCGACGTTATTTCCAGGGAGGCCACGTCAACGCTGTGCTACATGGGGTGGCCCATAGGGAAACGGGGATGAAAGAAATGTTATTTACAATGCTCCAGCCTCTCCTGGAAGATAATTGTTTTCCTCTGCCCTGTTTCTCCCCACTGATGGGCAGATGGTTACAGGGACTCTGTGGACCTTTCCTGTGTCATTCACCTTCCTCAGTCTCTTCCTGCATTAAATTAAAAAATCAGGCTGAAGGCCACAAGTCACCCGCATGGGGCAACTGTCACGACCTCCATCCACTGACCTTCCACCACAACAGACAAGCCCAGGTTCATGTTCCTGTTTTGCTGAGCATCTTGCTGCCTTGCCTGGCACGTCTCCAGGATGAATTGCTGGTAGGTGGCCCAGCCCGGGACCAGCCCATGTAGCAACACCCCTGAGAGATGGGAGAAGAGGGTGCATTAGTTGAGCAGGAGCATCAATTACCCAAATCCCGCCCTTGGGTGGGAGTAAGCAAACAACAGTATGTCGGAGGCTCAGCTGGCATAAATCAGTGGAGACCCATTCACTTCAGCAGAACTTTGCTGAGGTCCATCAATTTTGCATCGATTTTGTTCATGAAGGCGGTAGGGGAAGGATTTATGGTGATGCGAAGGAAGTGGAAGGGGCCTTGCTGTCTCCATGTTGCCCTGGAGTGCTAAAAGGAGCTGAGACCCTTTGCAAAGGGCTCGTGTATGAAAGGGAAAGACTTTGCGGGAAATACTGCACTGCTGGGCTACACAGGGGCAGAGCAGGAAAGGAAAAGCCCACAGCAGTTCTGTCATTAGGACAAGACAGCTTCAGATGGGCTTGGCAAGGAGGTGCCTGAAGCCCTCAGGTGTTAGGTAGAGTCTAAATGGACTGTCCAAATGGACATCTGTCCAAACGGAGACGTGTCTGTCTGAGCTGCTTGTCCAGACTCCTTCTAGTGAGTGGAGAGAGAGGAAACCTGCCAGGGCTCGCTTCACCTCATCCTCAAGGTGGCATTTAAGCTACAGGAGATGGCTGTGTCTTTTCTTGGCTGATCATGAAAGGATCCAGACACAGACATCCCATGCTGGGAGACGTGAGCTCAGAGAACAGAGAAGACATCCCTGCTCATGCCCTCCTGTTTGATCCTGGAGCGCTGCTGAGCAATGTTGCCCTCTCACGCAGGAGCTCAGAGGAAGGCCTCCGCTGCTTTGGGAAGGTTGAGCATGGCTGGGTGATGTTTGGTGACCACTAATTTTGCTTTCCTGACTGCCAACAGCATTTAGATACATGCAAGCAAGCTGTTAAATGGCATGGCTGAGGGCTGGCTACCACCCCCCTTGCTGCATTTGCTGCCAACCCTCGCAGAAGGGCACTAAGGGCTGCTGGTTTGAACCACCCAAGTCCCTCATG
>KL269090.1:384-25003 GCA_000699545.1 Podiceps cristatus | reverse complement strand
ATTCTATGATTCTATGATTCTATGATAAAAGTTGCTCACTTGTTTGTATGAATTTTGTTTCATCCACCATCTCAAGTGGCCAAGAGGGCCAACGGCATCCTGGCCTGTATCAAGAATAGTGTGGCCAGTAGGACCGGAGAGGGGATAGTGCCCCTGTACTCGGCACTGGTGAGGCCGCACCTCGAGTACTGGGTTCAGTTCTGGGCCCCTCACTACAAGAAGGACATCGAGGTGCTGGAGCGTGTCCAGAGGAGGGCAATGAAGCTGGTGAAGGGTCTAGAGCACAAGCCTTATGAGGAGCAGCTGAGGGAGCTGGGGGTGTTTAGTCTGGAGAAGAGGAGGCTGAGGGGAGACCTCATTGCTCTCTACAACTACCTGAAAGGAGGTTGTAGCGAGGTGGGGGTCAGTCTCTTCTCCCTAGTAACGAGTGATAGAATGAGAGGAAATGGCCTCAAGCTGCACCAGGGGAGGTTTAGGTTAGATATTAGGAAAAACTTCTTCACCAAAAGGGTGGTCAGGCATTGGAACAGGCTGCCCAGGGAAGTGGTTGAGTCTCCATCCCTGAAGGTGTTCAACGAACAGAGAGATGCAGTGCTTGAGGGCATGGTATAGATGGACTTGGCAGTGATGGGTTAACGGTTGGACTCGATGACCTTAAGGGTCTTTTCCAACATTGACAATTCTATGATTCTATGATTCTATGATCCCTTATTTTAAAATAGATTTTTTTGATCTTGAGAATGTATCTTTCCTCAACAAATTGCAAACCACAGTGTATGCACAAAGCCAATTTTTGCCCTCTTAGCATAAAAAATGTAACTGATATTGAATCACTCACCCTGCAACACTACTTTTAAAAGCCCTGAAAGCCATATTGATAACTTCACGTTCTGATCATTAACACCAATTACTGTTCAAACCACAACAGAAAATAAGGATCTTGACACACCCTGATATGCAGAAGAATAAAAGCCTCTATCAACCTATTATTCACAGGTATAATATCTATTTTCATTAGGATCCCTGGAATGTGGATCAATCACAGACAAAGAATGGACGATTGACTACAATAGTAACACTTCCTATACCATGACGCTCCTCACAAATTTGCCATCAAAGGTAAATACTCTAAACTGGGATAGGTTCATTTACAACAGTAGCAGAAGCATTGTGCTTTGACTTTCGAGCTGTTCATAACCAATGGCATAAAAGCCACATTTTGCTGGTTTTGAGCTCAAACACCTTGTGTTAGCAGAAGCATTGTGCTTTGACTTTCGAGCTGTTCACAACCAATGGCATAAAAGCCACATTTTGCTGGTTTTGAGTAGCTCCTACCTTGTGTGGATGAATTGTTGCTATTTTTCACTTGATGTTTCTTCTTTGCACAGTACAGAACAAAATCCAAAGCCCATGGGAGTTATTTTTTTCTATAACATCCCATTATCAGTAATGAACATTAACAAATCTCTTGTCTGGGTTATTAAAAGAAAGTCGGGAGCTACATAACCATGGAAACACAATTTCCAACCCCCTCAAGCACATGACTGCTCCAAGCCATGACAGGCAAAGCCCTGGCAGCAAGAGGGCCTGATCCAATGGATCTGCTGACAATCTAGGCATTACATTTTGTTCAAACTTATATTCAGAGGCATTTTCATCATGGGATTTAGCTTTTCAAAAGAAAAACAAAGAAAAATAAAAGGAGAAAGCAGTTTTTCTGTCAACTTGAATGAGCTTTATGTGGTTTTACTATTACTGTTAATTTGTGTGCTATGATAGCACTGTGGGACCTGACCACGGACCTGTTTTGTTTTAGGCATTTGCACAAACACACAGTGAGAGACATTTCTGGTCCTGAAGAGTTTACATGGCTTATACATAAAATAGACAAAGTACGTGGAAAAAAAAAAAAAGGTCCTCATTTGGCCACGTCTTTAAACACATGCTAAAAATCACACCATCAGAAAATCAAGTTGCTTTACTGAGTGAATGCCTAACTGATCCCAAGGATACACAGAAAATCTGTGCTGGAGTCAAAAGTTGAATCTACATTTCCCATGTACCACTGTTGCCTCAGCAACAAAACCCTACCATCTTCCTAAGAGAGACATGCATCTCCGGTTCTGCTGATCAGGTGCTTCTCACAAGAACAGATTTCATTACAAATTTAAAAACTGCCACTATTACACTCTTCACTCCTCCATAAAGGAAGACTACAACCAAAGATCTTCACAAATGTCTCAGAAACAGCTGTTATCTCCGCATGCCAGGTACTCAGAATGGTGACAAAAAAAGGTGTTGAAACAATGTGTTATTTCAACACTGCCTCTGTTGTTAAACCTGCCATTTCAACATTTTGGTCCTTGGAAAGTTCAGCTTTTACCAGGTATTATTATTCCTGACAGACCATGCTGTGAAACGCTGTTTCCAGAATTCAGGCATCTTCAATACCCAAAACTAGAGAGAGAATCTTGTTGGGCAATAGCTTCAAAACTGTTTTGTTCCTGTTGAAGCTACTCCTGACGTTCTCAACACATCAAAATCAGCCTGGTGTTCAAAGAGCTCCCTAGTTCCAGCAGGTCCCCAGCTTTGGGAGGGACTGCACCGTATAGCCCTGCTGCTGGGGACACCAACTGGCACTCACCGCTTGGGACGGCTGGACCTCCAGAGGCAAGCTCAGACCACAAACATTCAGTCGCACTGTCAGAACCCCCCCTCTTTTTTCTCCTTCTAAACACACTTCCAGTATTGTTTCCAAGCACAGATTGCACAGTATGCATGGTTTTTATTACATAACCTTCAAAGACATGTGCAAAGTTTCTCCTTGGGGAAAGAAAAGTACTGCACGTGATGGTAGATAATCATGCTGCTTACAGCACTTTCAAAAGGCTTTAGTAGCATGGTGGTGAGAGCTGTGCGGAAACCAGAGCAGAATATTGGCACCGTTGCTTTAAACAGAAACATCCTGGCAGTACCCAACCACTCCTGAGTAAGTGCTCCCAGCAGGCCTCAGCAGAGGAGGTGATTTTGAGAATTGGAAGATACCATTTCCCTAGTCCTAACCGCTTTCTGTGCTGTCAGGAGAGAAATGCAGAGATCCAACTTGGTGACTGCATGAGTGCCTCAGCATCAGGGTCCTCTAAGGGGATGTCCTCCTTAAAACCTGTTTAAAGTTTTGCTTCCTGAGATGTACACGTACGTATGAGCTTGCTGGTCACATCCCTTCCAAGCAGAATCCCACTGACCCACAGATGTTCCTAACATAAGTATTATCTCACCAAAATGGTAAACACTTGGCTCTAGGGGCAGCCCATGATGCCTAGAATATCTGCCTCATATTTCTGTGCTCTCACTAGTGCTGCTGAAAACCTGCAGAGGGAAAGTCACTCAGCCTAAAGAGAAGTGCCCGTGCAGAGTACACGAAATCGGTAAGAAATATGAAGGTTGTTCATCCACTTGTCATCCAGACTACTCAGCTCTCTTCTAAGGATGAGAACTTAATGGACCAGGACTACTGCTCTGTATCTTTTGCATTTTAGTTCAGTAATTAAAACAGTGACCCAAGTGAAAATCCTGAATCCACAGCACTGAATATTATTCCAGGAGCAGAGGCAGTCTGTTAGATCAGCTTTCTTTGTCCCCCTCCTGTTAAAACCAAACCACTGTCAGTCAAGAAAGCAGGACCTAAATGTCCAGGAGACCAGGCAACTGGGTACCTGCTCCCCCTGTTTGAATAGATCTGCTGAAAACAGAAATTCTGTTTATATAACAAAATCTGAATTCAGCCCCGTAAGTATAGTGAAAGTCTTGTATCATGAATGACATCTCTGTGGCAGAACTAATCCGGTTTGAGTTGCTCAGCTCCCAGGTAGCCGGGAGATTCCCCTCTGCTGCAGACAGACTTGCTCTAGTGTCGGTGCTCGCGGAACATGCCATTCCCACCTCAGCCAGCTGAAGAAATGCTCTGGACCCACCACACTGCCGGGTGGAGTGCTCATAAAATTAAAATGTCAGATTTAAACAAATGCAGTCGTAGCGATGTTAGGAATCCTGTCCAAAATGAGAGGGTGTAATTACCTCCATCTGCAGGAATACTGTGCCAGCCAGGTACAGAAAAGTTTCTGCTCAGTACCATTACTGAGGTGAGTGTAATGAGAGGGAGAAGAACAGGAGTAGTCATGATCCCAGGTGTTACGCATCAGGCACTGGAAACATGCTTCAGATGTGCAATGACAATTTCACTAAGTACCACCACATCTGGTAACTATAACATATTCAGTACCATTCTTTTTTTTTTTTTTTTTTTGGTGGTTAGGGTTGGAAGGAACCTAGTGCCATCATCTAGTGCCAACCCCCCTGTCATGGATAGGCAGGGACACCTTTCCTTGCTCAGAGCCCCGTCCAACCTGGCCTTGAACACTTCCAGGGATGGGGCATCCACAACATGTCTGGGCAACCTGTTCCCGTGCCTCCCCACCCTCATGGTAAAGAATTTCTTCCTAATAGCTAATCTAAATCTGCCCTCCTTTAGTTTAAAAACATTCCTTGTCCTTTCACTACACACCCTTGTAAAAAGTCCCCCATCCTTCCTCCATCCTTCCTTTTAACCCCATCAATCTGACTGATGCCATTTTTGCCATCACTTATTGTTCTGCCTCATCTTAAAATGTCTGCTGGGTCTTCACATACTACATTTGTTCAACTATTTAGAGGCTGTTGAAAGAAATTTGTCCTCCCTATTTTTCTTTGTCATGCTGCATAAGCCTTTTACTTCTGTTGACTATTAATGATAAGCCAGGTAAATATCATTTCTTTAACTAAGTTCATCCCAGCAGTCACAGAAAGCTGTCAGATTTATTATAAGAATACTATAATTTTTTCACAAAAGAAATGAAAGATGAAATATCCTGTAATGTAAGTTCAAGGCTCCATGAGGCACAGGCACATAACCAAAGTTGAGACAACTCATAATTATTAAACCATTTTGAAAAAAAAAAAAAAAAAAAAAAAAGGCAGGGTGGAGGCAGCATCATTACTAGTTGCAGTGCTGCCCATTTTAACGTTGGCACTTTCCCTGGGAATTTTGCCACAGATGGGTGCCCATCTGGCTACAAAGCACCCTCAGGCAGGATATGGGAACTCACCTCACGCCTACTACTCAGTACAACTGAACAACGAAGGCATCTAGGGAACATTTCGGTTAAACAGAAGGGCATGTTATGATTATAAGCACATACGGGGTAGAGAATAGACAGAGTAGGTTGCCATTGAGTCTTTGAGGGATTATACATGTTCTTAATCTAAATTTAGGCAAGATTTAAGTAAACTATTTTTCATTAAAACTAAGGCTTAAAGGAGAAGAACCCTTTATAAAGATTATTTCCTTTATACTCAAAGCCCTATTGTCTGGATAGGAACAATAGCTATCAGAGGATTTACCTTTGAGAAAAAGAACTGCAGGAAAACCTGCCTCTCAGTCATGCTCCTTTATCTCCACAGCCATGTTATGTACATTTTCACTTGTGAACTCTACCTGTGTATTTTGGTATGATCCTTGAGATACCCTATTTTATTTGTTAGACCTTATATTTACATCACTGTAGCATTAACCACATCGTTAGGGTCATAGTCCTGCCAGAGCTTGACTTGGCCATTATTGTTATATGTCTGGCAATGGCAGAGTCTGAATTCAGAAATGGCTCATAATCTCAAAAATAAATTTAGTACATGCATGCATACTCATATGTCCTTCATATTAATTAATAAAGCTAGAAGGCTAATTGATTCCTATTTATAAAAGCAATGTTTATGTATCTTAATATATATGTTAGCTTACCTATATATAACAAAATCTTTGATTCTTCTTGAATCAGCCTGTTGCCACCTGTTTAATTGTTTTTATCTTCATCCTGAGTGCTGCTAACTCATGAAGCCGGTGAAAAAGCTGTACAAGGACTGTTGTTTTTCTATTGTGTAGGAGTTACCAGCATATAGTATCAGGATTCATTCTCACTTTGCTGTTAATTTGGATCTATCCCCAAGTACTCATTGAGGCTGGGTATCTGGCCATCACACAGGCAGTGATTCTAGCCTCAGAAAGGTTCTTCCATCTCCATTTTTATTTCCTATCCATCATAGGACTACACAAGAACTTAAAAGAAAGAGTGACAAACAGCAGGATATATGTGAATGCCCCAATGAAAACAGATATGATCATGGCCATCTTTCTCTGTTTCTGCACAGGGCAAGTGATGTTCTTGTTACTCACAATGGGAACACTGGGTTCTGTTCTTCATTAGGGATGAATCTGTCACCGCTGCACAGTGCGCCCCCCCAGAAGAACCAAGCAGATCTTACCGGAGTCTTCTTGGTCATGATTATGTACCCAAACCTCCACCGATCTCATGGTGGGCATGGCTATGTTTGTGGTATGTTAAAAGCAGCCTAACTGAAAGGCTTTTGCAAGAAACAATACTTCACCTGAATTTATACTGATGAGCAGAAATTGGAAAGTAAGTCATATATCCCTTTCATTCAACTCATTAGTCATGAAGGTGTCATCCCCATGGAGAGCCTCAGTGCAATACTGGGTCTGAAGGAAAAAATTAAATGCTAGGTGTGAAGAATTATCTCTGTATCACAGCCCAGTGCTCTTCCACTTCTGAAGGTAGCTGGACAGCTGACGTGCTATAGCTATCTCATATAAATTTGTCACAGCTGAAGTGCACTTCATCAGCCAGGAGATCATAGCTCCTGATTACAAACATGGGAACAGTGAGAGCTGGCAGCTCAGATCCCGCTTCTTTCCCTGTGGCTAGGACCATGGCATCATGCTACACCAGAAGAAGAGGATATTGTTATTAGCAGACGTCTTACTGTGTTATCTATAGGTGTGGATCAACGCCCTTAGTGTGCTTGATATGTGATGAATACACAAAGATTAAAACCAAAACCAAACCACTTTCAGAATGTGCTCATACTTAACTGATTTCCAAGCAGACAGACAAAATAAATACTTGTCCTCCCTTGAAATATTGGTAATGTACTCATGTAATTACCATGTAATAATTTTTAATGGGAATTAGAAGATTGGTTTTGTTCCTACTTCACTGAAATAATTTCTACTACTACTGATCTAAACAATTACAAGAAAGAAAAGAACCAAATTCCAAACACGTACTGCTGATCGGTGTCATTTTTTTAGCATTTTTTTCTGCTCAAACACAACTAGTGACTCCATATACAAAAAAGACCACGAGATAATTTTTATCATCCCTGCATCAGATATTTACTATGATACATATATATTCTTCATAGTATTTAGTAACAAATACTCAACTATCACCCTCCAAAGATTTTTATGGTATGTCCTGCCAATAACAATTAAGTTGATATTGGCTTCTGAATAAGTGAATATCCAGATTTATTGACCCAAGAGTTAAATATTAACTGAAGAGATGCCAAGGTCAATATTGCCCTAGAGCAACAATAAATCCTGATGTTCTTCACAATAAAAAAGATGCATCTTATCCCACATGTACTGAAACCTGTTGCCCAGATCCCCAATTGCTCTGCTAGGCAAATAAAGGGTGTTCATGACAGAGGGAAATCTTTGTTATAGGTAAGAATAAAGTGGGAAAGGTACAGCCAGACAGCCCAGAGCAAATTTTCCATGATGTTCTTTAAAGTAAACTGTCTGTTCTAACATATGCCTGGAAAGGTTTCAATCTGTAACCAGCACAACATGGAGGGAACAGTTGGGTGCTTTCCTCAGCTGCAGAAGTTACTCTTCCAGATTCATATGCTCAGACTATGACTCTTCATCCAAATTTAGGTGAAGCCACAGAGAGAATTAGATTTCTATCTTACACCAATGAGCTGGGTAACCTATCTCAGTCTCACTTGGAGATCATCTGAAATATTGGAAATTTCCTATTACAAACATTTATGAGAATATATAAACATATATGAGAATAATTGAAAACAGAATTAGATAAGAGAAATTTCTGATGCAAATATGTCCTACTTCTTTTCAATCAAAAAACCCTAAGTAATGGTTTCAAGGAATCCATTAACCAACAAAAATTCAATTTTCATACCTGATCCATTATTGCATTTGCTTTGCAGATAGTCAGAAACTGTTGAAGTTGACTGAAGTTAGATACTAACATTTATATTTCAATCTTCTGAATTATCTGCATGTGTAGTCTCAGTAGGGTTTCATTATTCCCCAGCTGTAGCTCTTTTGGACTCAATAGGATTTACTCTGTGGCAAAACAACATTCAAATCAGCAATAAGAAGCAATTTAGGGCCTGAGTGACTCACATAGTCATTCAACAGACTAGAAGGCAGGGCAGGAACCAAACCAGCGTGTTTTCTAGTCTTAAGGATGGAATACTTACCCACCAAACTGTTTAAGGTAAAGGTTAAAAAATAATCCCTGAAATCATAAGGTGTCCAGTGAAGGACTTCACTATACATTGAGTTTAACTCTTACCCAAGGTCAGAATTAGAAGGCAAAACAAAATTTCATTTTAAGTCAAAACATCACTACAGCAGCTGCTTGATTCGTTACTGTTATGAGATCAAAGCGATCAACACAATTGCACTGTAAGAAGCAAAGTCATTATCATATCTTTATTTGATTGATTAAGCACGGTAAATAGATGCTTCCACAGATAAACTGATAGTACCACGTTAAGCATCACACTCTAAGAGAGAGGCAAAATGATCCTAGGCAAAACTCGTGCTCAAGGAGCAAACAGCTCATGGAAAATCCTGACCCAATTGACTTCATTGCATAGACCGACAGCTCTGCTTTTTGCACAGATGCACGGATGAAGAGTGCAAAGATAGAAGGAAAAATAGTCAAGTTAGAATGTCGGGGTGGGAGATCCCTTTCCAAGAATTGGAAACGTACATTCAAAAAGCTGTACATACCTTATCCAGTGATTTTACGAGCTTTTATGTAGGTCCAGTAAAGCATAAAACAAATTCTTCTAATGTTTGACACACATATAGTTTGTACAATACATGGTAGGAAATGTTTTTTGTTTGTTTGTTTTGGTGTGTCATTAATCTATTATTTCTCCATAGAATTTCTTTGGAATAAAGGCTATGGAATAAATTCAGATAAAGAGTTTTTGACCAGAGGGGAGTTTACAATCTGTATGTCAAAGTGCATGATCCAATATCAGTTAAAGGAATTTTCAAATACTTATTTGTACTGCAGCTTTTTCTCCTGTGTACACACAATGATAAGAATCCATCTTGTAATTTATTTTTACACAGTTTGACACTAACCATGGGGAAAAAAAGGAGGAATTTTTTTCTTATTTGCTCACTCTGGCTTCCGATATTTAAATGCAAATCACCTATGGTTAGCAGGATTGTTATTCTTATCTCCTGAACCTTGTCTTTCTTGTCTCTCTCATTTGTTCTGCTTTAATATATGTGAACTGTCTTTTTTAATTCCTACAGGGAAGTTCCCACAGGTCTGCTCTAAGAGGCATAGTGGTAAATGTTCTCTTCTTTCAGCTGGGAAAGCCACTCATTTACATTTCAATTCTCATGCTGCTGGAAATTGTGAAAAATAATCAGAAGATTTGTTTATATATCACTGTTTCTCTAAAGTTCAAACTGTTATAGTAAGAAAATCCTATCCAGTATTCATAGAGAAAAATGTCAGACAGAAAATATGGACATACCAGGTAATAAGGTGACTGAATCTCAAACAATATTGTACTAGGGGAAGGGGAAAAAAAGCAATTTTGTAGTTAAATATTTCAGATCATTTAGAAGAAGAAAAGCAGGCAAAGGTTTGGTTTTTTTTTTTGGTGCTAAAATACAAAATTGTAAGACTGTGACTGAGCAAAGAGATAGGGCAGTGAAAATTGTTTGGTTCACTTTTTGACTTAGGAGTGTATTGCCATAACTGAATTGCAATTTCCAGCTAAGAAGATTTTATTGAAAACTGACATTTCTGAACATTTGCAAGATGGAAAATAAACTAGCAGTAACATGCACAAGGGAATGAGCCTGATGATAGATTCTTATGAGTATGCCCAGTTTGCTTTAGAAAAAAGTTTAAGAAAATTGTACAGAAAACTAAAAGGAAGATTCTTCTTATTACAGACAACATAAACTTAGGGGATAAATACTGACCTTTAATTATTTGTTACCGGTTTTATTCTTTTAATTGAATTTAGTGTTTGGGGAAAATGCAGAATCAGCAAACTTTCTCTACACCCAGGGAGATGAAAACAGCTATAAAGCAGCTTTTCATGCACAGCCTCATAAAAGCCTTTCTGCCATGACCGAAGGGAACTACCCCAACAGACCTGCCTGCTCAGGTCTTGGACAGTGCGAAGTGGTTTTCCATAAGGTGGCTGGGCTTGAGTGGGGGGGTTGGACCAGGTGGCCTCCAGAGGCCCCTTCCAACTTCAACCCTCTATGATTCTGTGAAGGTGGCTAAATGTGTAGGTAACTCTCTCAGAAGGGTTCCTGTCCACTGTAAACTTCACTGAGCCTATTAGGTTTTGTTCTTATGGATCACAAAACTGTCAAGAGACGGTAACAAATTTCACTCCCTTATGACCCATCAGGTTCAGACCTCAGTACAGGGAAGTCATTTAACCACAAGTAGCTTCAATATATAAGTAGTGCCATTGTATCAAGCCTACGAGGACTTTACTTAATTCTTTACTAGGCCTATCTATATGCTTAAAATGATGCGTGTGCATTTGTGTTTTGCCCCGGGCCACAGCCTTGTCCTGAGCTTCCTTCAGGCCGACCCCCAGCCTCAGCACCAGCACTGGCCGTTCAGGGAGAAGTAAGCATGAGGGCCAAGCGCCTCTCACTTCTTCCAATTATATTTTTAGGCTCTTTCCTTTCTTTTGATATTTATCATTGCTTACACTGCAATACCTCTCTAAGCAGGTGTTCCCTTCATTGTAATGCTGCAGGTCCCCTCCGGAGAGCTTCATTCTCCACTGCTGCTCCAGTCTCACTGGACATAAAGCACTGAAAGCCTTGCAGATAAGCAGAGTGGTAACCTCTAGACTCCAGGCATTTTTTTTTTTTTTTTGTATCATCAGCTTGTATGGGGTTAGTCTTTATAAGGCCAATGTTTCTGCCTATGGCCAGGATAAATCCTCAAATGCTATTTAAAATCCTTCCATCAGCTGCCTTTAGGTTCAGGGATAAGGATTTCAGCCTGGTTCTTCTAACAAATACAACATTTTATTTAAAAGAGGAAAAGGAAATTTGAGAGTGTATTACCGCTTCATCTTTGTGTCGGGATTAATAACTCAGTACTAGGATTAACTAGAGAGCTAAGGGAGATGTCACGTTCTCCTCAGCCCGTCCTCACTGAGCACGTCCCTGAGACACAGGGGTGCCCCTTCCCGCACGGCTCAGCTCCATTCAGCCCGGGAAAAACAGACCAGGAACAGGCTGTGGTTCTTAGACCTTAATTCTGTCTCCTATGTCAGTAGTAAGACATGGAAGTTCCTTTGTAGTCTGGAAATGTTGATATAAATGTTTTCCTCCATTTTTTGCTGTTTTAAAACCAGAGTATCTTCACTGACTCCCGTAGCAATTTATCTGAGTTGTAAATAAAATAACTCAGAAAAAATAGCCCTCATTTTCAGTCACACTGGAAGAATTGCCAGTGATTTTTTTTTTTTTTTTTCACAGAACAAAGTTATACTTTAGACCTTAGCCTTGCTCTCAGTTAAACAAGTATGCTTTGAAAAAATAAATACTAGGCAATTCAAAATCTAGTATTTTCCAGTTACTGCCCAATTGCTAATTTATTCTTTATGTAATGAAGAGCTGGGTAGCAGACAAATTATTATTTCACTATTTCTCTGAGGAAAAATGGCTTATGAAGTATGTTGGAACATTCTTTAGCTATAAAAATAAGTCCTCAACTGAGCTTGGGTAAAACCAAAATCTGACAATCAAAACACAATGCTTCATAAAATTTCTATGATTTTTTTTTTCCACAGAAAAATACTTAGAAAGAAATCATAACTTCCCCTTTTCTAAATTGCCCTAAATCCAACTGCATTAAAAATTTTTAGTAATGTGGAGCGGGCAAAAACCCAGAAACTTAACACCTCCACAGTAGGGTTAGTTTTAGTGCCAATCTATTTTCCCAGGAATTTGTTCAGATGTTGTAGCAACTGGCAACAGGACAAAACACGTAAATGGACGGGTCAGTGTGCTTATCAGCGATGTTCAGGTTCCAGGCGACCTTTTCTCAGTGCCAATGATGTTGACTTTAATCCTATTAGGTATTTCTGTTGTGCTGCAGTGCTAATAGGTCACTGCTGAACTGTATGGACAGTTTGCGGGGGAGAAAGTTTTCACATCTGTTTTCATTATATTTATTACAGATAGATAGTGTTTGTGTTCAGATCAGATTTAAGTTCCAAATGAGGCTCCAAAGTTTAGACCTAAATTATATAGGTTTGGTTTTGATGATGGCCAAATTCTGCAGGCTTACCTTGTAAGATCTTTTCCATCCCAAATGGGTAAAACTTTGTTCTCGTGATGTTCTTCCTATGTCTACAGTAGAACCAGAAAATCAGGATTTTAGTTTGGACTTGTCCTAAGTGTAACTCCCTAGGAATAGATGGAAATTTGAATCTATCCATTCCATGCTTCTGGGAATTAAAATATAACTTTTTGGTTTTCAACCATCTTTAAATCCTAAACATTTGCTGTCCATTTCCAGTTTCGTCTTGGGCGCCATTAATGTATTTTTTGGAGCCCATTATGATTCAAACCCTTCACATTTACTTGTTTTCTTCAGTGATCTAAAACATGGATTAGATTTCCATTCATATGTTAATATTGTGCTTCTTTGAAGATCAGCTCTAATCTTTCATCCATTTCTGTCGTTATGTGAGCTTTCCATGAGAAAATAAATGCCTGGCTAGTCAAGTACATATTAAAATACAATGCTAATAAAAGTGAACTATTGAACTGAAATGTGCAACTTTCAGATGCCTTCTTCGTTTCATTTTTTTTTCTCTGCAGGACCCTTTCCTGGTCACACACCATCATTTTAGTTAGAAGTCTCAAGAATATTAGGGTTCACTGTCTATTACAAAAGAGCCATTTCTAAGAAGACAAATGTATGAGTCAGTTTGTTCAAAAAGAGAGGAAGATTAGTGCCTCCCTTCTGAAAATTGGTTTAAGAGCACAACTTTGTTTAGACAGAAAAAAATAAAGTATATTGCTCTAAAGACAAATATTTTGACAGCGTTTTAATACATGACAAGCATAAAGGTATTATGTCCTTTTTTAAATGGGAATAATGCTTTTTGAGATCTCCAAAGAGGAAGATGACTTAAATAATTAATGTTTTGCAACCTCTGTTCTTTCTATGAATGAAAAGATGAAGTGTGGTGATAATCTAAAGAAATACTACTGGGGAGTTCATTTGGATCAAATCTCTTTATTGGGATCAATACTAGGTAAAGTTACCAAAACTGTTACCCTTACATCAGAATGGTGGTGTATTCCCATAGCAGCAGAGCAAACATTTTATGGCCACTCTACGTTACAGGAACCTGTCATAAGTTTAAGAAGAGAGGACAGAACAGCAGCTCATTTCTAAGAGCAAATTCTGTTGGGGAAGTAATGCCTACATAGGAAATAACACAGGATTTAATGAACACAAGAAAGGGTGATCAAATTCCTACTTTGTTATGCTTTCAACTTTAACTAGGAGCCCAGACACCTGGAGACATTTTTACTGTATCTTAACTAATTTCTGTCAAGAATATTCACAAACCAGCTATTTCAAAATGAAGGCTTCATTATTTCAGTGCCTTTCTCACTTTACTTCAGGTTAACTGCCTCACAGAATCTTGGTTATTATTTCATGATATTCAGAAAATGTAAGACTGTAACCTTGAAATGAAATGGTCAGGGGAAAGGAAAAACAGAATTTTATATTATTAAAACGATAATTTTTAAAGTCTCAAATAAAAGCAAAATAATCCGTTGTGACAAGTCTGGGTTTACTTGCCTTTGATATTTTTCATTTTTTCTTCTAGTCTTCTTCCAAAAGGAAATAGAAATCAGAAAGAACTGAAGAATGCTAGTATGCTGAAGTAGTAATCTTATTAAGTTTTGTCAGTCAGAGCTCATTTTTTCTTAACTTTCCATAATGATATTCATCTGAATTAATCAACACACATACAGAATGTGGTCCATATTTTAAAACTGGCTTTTTTTTTTTTTTCCCCATGAGATACAGCTAAGAAATTGGCAATTGAAAACAGATACAGAATGTCTTAGTGGGATGAAGTCGGCTGCCTCAACAAACAAGTCAGATTGACACAACAATCAGGCAAGACTCTCAACGCAGTTGCTGTATCAGATACTTCCCTTATCAACCAAATTGCAACATTTGATTTACATAATTAAATATAATTCTTCTTGCCACCTGCATAACATGACAAACAACTGATAATAATTTTTAAAAAGCTTTAAAAATATATTACCCTGAAGTGGTGGCTCCCTAGACTAACACAGGTCAAGACCCACTGAGCTGAGGTAAAATACTGAAGGTTCTTCCAGATAAGCAGAAATTGGCAGGTGATCTTGGTTGGCTTTATATGCATTTCTTCCACTATTCCTTGTATAAAACATCACAGGGATCATCTACAGAGTATACAAGGTTTTGTCTGTAGTTTTCTGTATTTCTTTTTACAGCTATAGAAAAATACATATTCTTTTGCCTGCTACAATACACATCTCTGCTGAGGAATTTAGCTGCAGAACGTAATTGTTATATTATGTTCTCCATCACTACTATGATACTCCAGGGAAGTAAGAATGAGAAATTTATAACTGCAAAAAGGAATCTTTTCACCCCTTTGGGCAGCTGTGTCTTGAAATACTTTTAAATGGAACTTCAAGCATTATTACTTTAGCAGATAGTCATCTTTATTCTAACTACAGCTGGTACTCAGCCATCGCTTGCCAGTCCACCCAAGACAGTAGCTCTTTTTTACTTTAAAACAATCCAAAATGGAACAGTTAAGAGTGGTATCATTAGGTCTTTATTACATCTCAGAGTTAATGATTCAAAATTATACTGAGCTAACTGGAAACATTTTAATTCTGTCAGACCCATGAGATCTGGGTTTGATCTCATACCAAAATACATCAGAATTAATTTGAGTGAACTCAGCAAGTCCTTTGACTCCTGTGTTAGTAACTCAGGAACTTGGTGTTGTATTTCTGAAGACAGCTCCAAACTGAGTTTCATTTTCTGTGAACTTCCATTGTGCCACACCTCTCCCTGATCTATCATCAAGGTTGGAAAAGACCTCTAAGATCATCAAGTCCAACCATCAACCCAACACCACCAGGCTTACTAAACCATGTCTTGAAGTGCCACGTCTACACGGTTTTTGAACACCTTCAGGGATGGTGACTCCATCACTTCCCTGGACAGCCTATTCCAGTGCTTGACCAGTCTTTCAGTAAAGACGTTTTTCCTAACATCCAATCTAAACCTCCCTTGTCGCAACTTGAGGCCATTTCTTCTCATCCTATTACTAGTTACTTGGGAGAAGAGACTGACATCCACCTTGCTACAACCTCCCTTCAGGCAGTTGCAGAGAGCAATAAGGTCTCCTCTCAGCCTCTTTTTCTCCAGGCTAAACACCCCCAGCTCCCTCAGCTGCTCCTCACAGCACTTGTGCTCCAGACCCTTCACCAGCTTCATTGCCCGTCTCTGGACACGCTCCAGCAGTTCAATGTCTTTCTTGTACTGAGGGGCCCAAATCTGATCACAGCACTCAAGATGTGGCCTCACCAGGGCTGAGTAGCTTCATTGCCCGTCTCTGGACACGCTCCAGCAGTTCAATGTCTTTCTTGTACTGAGGGGCCCAAATCTGATCACAGCACTCAAGATGTGGCCTCACCAGGGCTGAGTAGTGGGGGACAATCACTTCCCTAGTCCTGCTGGCCACACTTCCTGATACAAGCCAAGATCAGTTGCCCATTTGACTCTTCATCTCTGATTCATCCCACCTATTTTTAGACACCTAATGTAAGTGACAGTACTTGTCCTCAGTTCCTGTAAAATCATTGGAGAAAAACAAGCAATTCCCACAAGCCATTCATGGCTTGTAGGGGTTGAGTCTCCCGAGAGAGCCCCATCCTTCTCTGGCTGAAGAAAGATGCTACAACAACTCTATGTCTCATGGATGCTCCTGAGCAAGGTGTGTAAAATTAGCTGCAACTGCTTTGGACAGGTGGTCTGACACCCTTAGCTGAATTCAGTTTCAATGGGGACAATAAAATAGGGCCCTGGTCCTTGAGCAAGTTTTGGTATTATTCTAGCACTATTTGTGCTTGCTCCTTTTGGCACACTTTCCTGCATGCCATTTTTCCATTACCTCCAGCTTGCGGATTAAAAGACAAGCAAGTCCGATATGTAATATTATATAATCAAAGCACTGACTAGTCCCAGGAAAGCAGATGGTATTCTTTATTTGTTTTCCTTCACAAGCCTTTTACTTCAATTTTCATATCAGTATTGTCACAAAGTTTTTAAGATCTGTTTTCTAATGCCTTCTTAGCGGAACAAGAATTATACTCCAATAGATACAGCTCTTTCCTATTCAACCCACGAAGCAACCAAAATGGCCATATTAAACTTTCTAAGTTGAACCCTCTGTGAGGTGAGAAATATCTTGAAGTAAAGAAGCCATGTACTATGCAATGCCAGAAAAAAATCTTTTTCTCTCACCCCTTCCAAATGCACTAGAATTGACAAGGACTGTCTGCATGTTGGTGGTAGCCAACCAACCTACCCATACAGAGTTGTGCTAGTACCTAACCAGGTCTGGGAAGCCAGGATGAGAGAGTATAGGAGGAAATACCTGCACCAGGGAGCAGTGCTGATTCAGTTTTTAATTCTGAAGGAAAAGAAAAAACTTGCTCTATATTCCCCAGAAACACCTGCTCCCTGTCCCCCAGCTGAGCTGAGGAGGAGAATGTAGGGCATAAATTCATACTAGAAATAGATGTTATTGTAATCAGATCAAATGGAGACCAAACTCCTGGAATGAATGTCTAACCAACACGTTCAAACCCTGTAAGTCCAAGAGCTACAAGAGTCGTAGCATTGATGCGAGGTGAAACCCAATTCCTCTTTAGTCCACATGTTTTTCATTTTCTGGACAGTCTCTCTCTTCCCCTTCCTGTTCCTGTAGTGTTTGAGTGTAGCTAAATTTATTAGCTAAATTTATCTGTTCTTTCTGCCATTATCATTAGGAAAGATTCTTTGAGTTATCTGTTGCTTGACATCATTGTATCCCTGATCAACAAACCCACCTACATACATTCTGTGAAGCCTCGCAGTGCCTTCAGACACCAATCCTGTTTACATACGCTGCATCTTTTCTCTCCAACTTAATAAAGTGCTGTCACCCAACAGGTTTTTGTATTCCCATCTGGCATGAACGTAACACACAAACTACTTAACTGGAGTCCGTCAACAGTAGCTATTCTCCAGAATTATTTAGAACATGATTTGACATTGTGTTTTATACTAAAATTGAGTGGTGACACACTCCTCCTCATGGGGTAATATATACCTCTGGGGTTAGGACTGAGGGGCAAAACAAGAGGCCAAAGGACTTTCAATATTCTCAGAGTGCTCCTAGTGCAGTAGAAACATTGAGCTTAGCGTGTTGTACTGTGAGCAGGAAATGAAAAGCAAATAACAAGATGGAAAGGCTCTGCATTACAAATGCCAGGGGTATAACCTTTCTGACAACAAAGCAAACGGATTCTTGCTTAACACTACACTTCCATAATAATCATTATTGTTAATATTAACAAGTTAATTAGCTCTCCACTCTACATAGCAGGTTGCAGTCAGAATATGATTTAGAAACGGTAACATATCTGTGGAGGTTTCTCACAGTGAGAACTGCTTACTCGGTCTTGAATCAGTAACATTTTGATGCTTTAAGGTTGTCTCGTGCCATGCTAATGTTTGTCGTTTCCATAGGCCAACTTCAGACAGTGCCCACCAACAATAAGCAATTTTTTACAGGACACTAAGGGAAGAGCTGCACAAAGGGATGGATTTACAGAGGTATTTCAGCACTTTAAAATACTGAGAAGTACCTACTCATTGGGATTTACAGAAGCATCTAAGCACAGTAGACTTTCTATAGACATTAGTCTTTGCCAGTCAAACTCAGATGTGTTCCCAAAATTTCTTTGCCGCTTGACTGGAACTAGTTGTGTCTGCACTGTTTGCAAGGGCAAAGCGCTAATTTGCCCTTGCCAACCCGCCGTGTTGCTGGAGGGTCCCTCGCCACTGAGCCTGCAGGTCCCACCCAGGGGAGGGCTGGGTGGTGGGCAGGTTGTGGCTTGAATGTCTGCTCAGTGCTGTCCTAGCGTGACAGCATGGCTGTCACCTGGGGCACCTGATGTCCAGTGATTTTACTCTGGCCCAAAGAGAGAAATTACACAAATGAACATCATGGATAAAGATGGGATTATAATTCAAATGTTTGGAAGTGTAGCAGGAAAGAACATTTTTCCCTATGCAAAGATCTAAGATGGATACATATAAAGCTTGTATAGTTCGTGTTAAAAAGAATGAGGAGCAGTGATTTCAGAAGTGGTTTTGAAAATTAGAGATTCCATTGTTAACTTCTCTTTCATACATATGAACATACACGTGAACATTAATCTAAGCATTTTAAACTCCAATTGCAAATTTGTCACTGACTCAGTATGTTCCTTTGAGAAAATAATTTTCTCCCCTGTGCCTCAGCTTCCCTTTTCTATCAGTGGAAACTTTTAATCTAATAATTTAAAAATTCTCACAGAGAAAAATGTTTTCAGGCTTAATATATTAAGATAAATAAATTGTACAAAGATGCTTGAAAAATAACAATGCATAAATGCTAGAAGATTTATCATAAAGAACAATTACTGCAAACATACATTGAGTATTAACTCTAAAATATTTATAAGTCTATAAATCTTCAGAGAAAATCCTTTGAGCAAAGCTGTTCCTTTCACAAGAAAGTGCTATGCAAGAAAAATAATGAGATTAAATATTGTTTATGCATATACCACACCATAGTAATGTAGCTGCATTGGCTAAAAGCACTAATAACATCACATGAGTTACTTTAAAGAGCTAAATTATCTCTCTCTACAAGTACCAAAGGTCTCTCAGCTCTAGCTGAGCTAAGACGATTCCTTCTCAGTTTAAAATCTGTTCCTCTATGAAACACTTTTTGCACTTAGTATATGCCACATTCATACCACATTTAATATGTATGTTAAATGAAAATTGAGAAGACACGGTGACTATCTCTAAACAGTTAAGGTGCATAAATAGTAAGGAGGGAGGTCACAAGGTAAAAACAAGAAGATGCAATCAGAATAGTTCAGGCTGAATATGAGGAAAAAAATATCTTAATAATGGTAAGGCCTATTGGACTGTAAAATAGTCTTTAAAGGAAAATAATAAAAAACCCATCTCCAGAGATAGGTATAAGCACACTGGGGAAAAAAAAAAAAAAGTTTCAAGAAACAATCCTGATGTGACTTGAGATGAAGCAGATTATTGCAATTGGTTTTCTTGATCTTTAATACCTGTGATTCATGGTGGACAAAGACAAAAAAGAAAACACACTACACAAGCATTCCAGATTTTCAGTAACAGAATCAGTTTCACAGATTAACATTTGGAAGATAGTTTTGCAGACCTATACACCGTTCCACAAAAGCATTTATTATTCAGAATCTATATTGGTAATAACTGATTATTCATATTTAAGTTTTCAAGTCTCTACTCCCTTCATTCTACTCTACCTCCCTTCATCCCCTCTGGGCTTGATTTAACAAAAAACACAGGAAACAAAACAACAGAGTCTCTGATATTTATCTCTATAGATCCTGCAAGGCCACGATCACTGTGGAAATTATGGTTTCAATTATGTCCAATTTCTCTTGCACTTTTGTCTTTATTACCATGCATACGTTCATCCTTATAAGCTCAAACATAGAGAATTGATAGAAGAATGTGTTTTGTGATACTATGACTTCTGGAAAAAAGTACTGAAATTGTAGTCTTCCTCTAAATCGAAGCCCCTGAGGTGAAGGAATACATCAGTATTTTCCATTGGCAGAAGAGGACATTCAGCTCTAGGACAATGCAAAAATTACTGGTTAGCCAGACTGAGGCCAACAGCCATAAATCTTGTCTCTAGAAATGTTAAGGTCACAGATTCCAAACGGTCTTTTTTTCTAGTTTCTTTTCCAAATCTGTGTTCTAGTTATAAGACAAACTCTACAGAGAGGAAGCTCAGAAGATTACTCCAACTTCCAAGTCTGCAGCTGCTTTAGCAGACAGGGACTTAAAAGAACAAGTGACCGACCTTGAGAAACTTGAAAGCCTTTGTTCTAGAAAGAAGAGGGCAATACTTAATAAAGAATAGTGTACAGGTATCTTCAGGATGTCATCCATGCCACAGATCCTGTGACACCCTGAAGACCACAGTAACTCTTCGGAGTTCCCCATCAGTGCCCATGGCTCTGGCGTAGAACCAGATGAAATATTTTAGCTAATCTGCATATATGCTGATGCATACCATTTTGCCTTATTGTTGAGTAACTGTGTATACTACTCTCTAGGAATACAAAATCTGGCCCATATCTGAAGCTGGGGCAAATAAGGTGTCAGGGCTCTCAGTGATGAGGATATTTTGATACAGTAGGGACAAGCAGTCAAACATGAGGTTTGAGATCTCCTAACCTGTCTTGCTATAAAACTAAAATACATGGCAGAGGCAAGCCAGGCTTGTCTGCTCTCTGCAGCTGAACTCTTGATTGTGCCTGTAGCGCAATGTTATCTGTTTTTATTTATACTCTGCTGCCATCGCAATTTAGTTCTACATTCTGATTCCTTTCAAAATGGTAAGGATAAACAGAATAGAAAATAAAAATTCTCACCTCATTTCTCTACTTAATATGATACATTGCATTTTAGTATGTAACACATATTTTCACCTCTGATTCCTGGTTCTCATGTGTATGACATTATGTGCCCACATGCACTCTCCATCACAAATTCAGGTACATAAGAACCAACAGTTCTGTTATTTCTGGTGCTCTATTTCTCATCCTTCATTTTCACTAGCAAGAAAGAAACAATGTGAGCAGTAAAGGGCTAGTTCTTGTAGCTACGTACCTCACATGCCCCTTTTTCTCTGAAGAAGTACATCGTATTCCAACTTCCCACTCAGCATCCCTAGCGACTCTTCAGGGTAGGTGGTAGCACATGCGTTGTCTGGTTCTGAGTTTGGGACACACTGATCGACAGCCATGCATGCTGATCAGCCAACTTGCAGGTATATTTGCCTTTCCCATAGCAGAGGGCAGTAATTTACTTCTTCTCTACTTGGCTGCAAATTTTAATGGCCAGCTGGTTTGTTATGGGGGTAGAGGGAGAGAGACAGATGGGAGAAGAAAGAGGCAGAAAATCCACTATCGCTGTTGTTTTACCAATTGTATGTGGAGAACTTCAGTCTCTTAAACTATTGAAAATAGCTCACAATGTATTTACAGATTTCTAAAACTATAAAATGACAAATTATTTCACTTTCTATGGTCAGTTACATTTTTCGAAATATCAAATGCTATCAGTACCCCGGATAAGGAAGAGAAAGGTTTTTTATTTGCTGATACTTCCAGTTATAATGTAGGATTTAGGATCATTAGAACTTGCTCATACCTAGATGATAAAAGAATTAGCCAAAATCTGGTAAGATCTTTTTTTCAGAGAAATTCTGGGAAGCACCTGAAAACCAGAATTACAAGCCAAGTCCACTGCTTTGGCTAAAGCATTAAAGCACCCAAAGGATATTATAATTTGCAGACTCTGAGCTTTACGTCAACATGTAGCTAAAATCGCAAGCTAGAGCTACCTTTAGAGAAAGGTAAAAGCATCTAGGAAAAATGAGTAATTCTGAAGAAGTATCTTTTTCTCTTGAGTTTGAAGAGAAGTGACTCTTGAGCCATTAGAAACATGGTCTTTAAGGGATAAGATTCCCAAACAGAGGTGATATTTCTGTTATATTTAGCCATTTAAAGTTAAGCATCCAGCCTAAACTGGATTCACTTTGTAGGTGGAAGGAGGTCAGAATTCATGTCATCCTCCATTATTTATCTAAGGGAGGCATGAAATAGCCCTTCAAGGTGCCTACCTGTTTCTGGAGCTATTTTAGAACAAACAGCTAATTTTTAAGTTTTTGAAGCTGACGAGGTGACTACAGGTTGAGCAGGTTGCTGTGCACAACAAAACATTTGCAGCCAACTACAATGGGGCACATAAAAAATCAGGTGAACTACGGGCATTTTTGTTATTGAGGGATCACCAGGTGCTATTAGGAGGGAAACTACCTGGACTTCAGTAAAGCCTTTGATACTGTCTCCCACAGCATTCTCCTAGAGAAGCTGGCAGCTTATGGCTCAGATGGGTGTATGTGTCGCTGGGTAAAAAACTGTCTGGAAGGCCAAGCCCAGAGAGTTGTGGTAAATGGATTTAAATCCAGTTGGTGGCCAGTCACAAGCAGTGTCCCCCAGGACTCAGTTTTGGAGAGAGTCTTGTTTAGTACCTTTATTGATGATCTGGATAAGGAGATTGAATACACCCTCAGTACGTTTACAGACAACACAAAGCTAGATGGGAGTGCTGATCTGCTTGAGGATAGGAAGGTTCTGCAGAGGGATTTGGACAGGCTGGATTGATGGGTCAATTGTATGAGGTTTAACAAGGCCAAGTGCCAGGTCCTACACTTGGTCCACAACAACCCCAGGCAATGTTACAGGCTTGGGGAAGAGTGGCTGGGAAGCTGCCCAGTGGAAAATGATCTGGGGCCTTGGTCGACAGCTGGCTGAACATGAGCCAGCAGTGTGCCCAGGTGGCCAAGAAGGCCAACAGCATCCTGGCTTCTATCAGGAATAGTGTGGACAGCAGGACTAAGGAAGCGATTGTCCCCCTGTATTCGGCACTGGTGAGACCGCACCTCGAGTGCTGGGTTCAGTTTTGGGCCTCTCAGTACAAGATGGACATTGAACTGCTGGAGTGTGTCCAGAGACGGGCAACAAAGCTGGTGAAGGGTCTGGAGCACAAGTGCTGTGAGGAGCTGCTAAGGGAACTGGGGTTGTTTAGCCTGGAGAAAAGGAGGCTGAAGGGAGACCTTATTGCTCTCTGCAACTGCCTGAAGGGGGGAGGTTGTAGGGAGGCGGGTGCTGGTCTCTTGTCCCAAGTAACTAGTAACAGGACGAGAGGAAAAGGCCTCAAGTTGCAACAGGGGAGGTTTAGATTGGATATTAGGAAAAACTTCTCTACCGAAAGAGTGGTCAAGCACTGGAACAGGCTGCCCAGGGAAGTGGTGGAGTCACCATCCCTGAAGGTGTTCAAAAACCGTGTAGACATGGCACTTCAAGACATGGTTTAGTAGGCCTGGTGGTGTTGGGTTGACGGTTGGACTTGATCTCAGAGGTCCCTTCCAACCTTAATGATTCTATGATTCTGTGAAGAGGAAACAAGGTGCAGAGTCAATGAAGGGCTTGGCCACCTCAGCATGGCAAAGGCCAAACATAGGTAGTGCAAATCAATGAAAATTTGAAAGCACACAAGAGGTAAATGCAGTCCAGGAGACACCTACATGTTGGTCCTGCATTGTTATTGTGCCTTACATTTCTCCAGATCCTGGTTTACTCTAGGCCTATCTTGAACTCCTCCAGTCTGCTGAGCACCTCAGTGCCTGGCTTCTAGTGTGTCACACTGTTCGAGAGGTAGGAGCTTCTTTGTTTTATTTCCTGGGAAATCTGAACACAACAATTTTCTTAGACCACATCAACACACAATAGCAGGTTGTCCGCTTTAAAAGAAAAAGAAAAATACAACAAAGTTTGCAATGTTTTTTTAACTTTCCCCTCATCCCTGTTAATTTATTAGTCTAATAGACAAAGCACTCACCTATGAAAGCAGCAAATTAAAGTCCATTTTCTCCCTCTAGTTGAGAGAAGTCTTGAATGGCAAAGCATATGTTTTGCCAGTCATCTGTACAGGTACAGATTGCATCAACAGATTTTAAACCATCTATTATTAAATATCTACTTTTTTATAGTAGCTACTAAACTAACTCCATCTTTAATTGAATCCATACATTCTAATGAACTGTATTTTCTCACTAGCTCTGTAACTTGGGTGTGTAACTTGTTCTTTGGTTCTAGAACAGAAGTTTCAAGGGTCTGATTCCCACTTGCACTTGGATTTACCATGAAGGTTTCTAAATGTAAATTCAAAATACTTGTGAAATATTGCTGAATCTCAACATTAGTGTTAAACAGCCACTGTATAAGATGACACTGATGCAAAATGAAAGGTGATGCAGAATCTTCAGTCCTTAGTCCTCAATGTTCATTTCTTAGACTCTGTATTAGTATTTTCTTTGTAGTTTTTTAATTTTCAGAAGACAGTAGTATTTTAGATCTGCAGGAGGCTGTGAATAATAATGTGCATTAATAAGGTAGCAGAAG